>CACSLK010029922.1:91332-117367 GCA_902706635.1 Striga hermonthica | reverse complement strand
ATTTTCTCATAAAAATAATAACCATAAAGTGAGATATGAATTTTCAAATAATGTTTGTCTTACTGAAATTCGAGATTTACTCACTTATGTTCATTATTTTCTATAGCATCTCAAATAAGTCTAATAAATATAAAATTTAAACTGAAAGTTTTTAACTAATATATAAATTGACCATAAAATTTTCAACTCAAAATAATATCAATAGATAGGGTAATTCAATACCACAAATCATCATTACTACACAGATTTTTCACTGGATAACACCTTAATAAAAGATTTTTATAAAATTCATTTTAACTTCAACTAATCTAAAAATTTTCAGTATTATTCTCAACATAATGATTATCTCATATAAAAATTTTCATAATTTTTAGAACTCAATAGCTTGGTCAAAAACAAACAAACATAGGCTACAACATCATGAACTTTAAATAATCTTGTTTTATATACTTATATATATAAAAATTATAATTTCTTAACATAACAACATATTAATAACACATATAAACACTTATAATTCTTAACTATACTTGATGATATTAAAGTTGTATAACATACCTCTTCCAATCTTGAGAAAACAAAGCAATGAAACTTGATTCACATTCTCTCAAAATTGCTCGATTCCTCTCGTAACTACTCGTTTCTTACTATTTCTTGCTCTTTGAATATTTATAAAATTTTTAGTGCTTCTAAAATCTGATTCTAAGGCCCTCTATTTATAGGCATAAGAGCTCTTCATTGTTGATAAAACTCCTCATCAAATTTGCTTAGAAATTAATATAAAAACTTAACTTGAATTAATATAAAATCATATGATTTTGATGACTCATAAATACTCTCTAAAATAGGACAAATATGCTGATTAATGATGATAGTAATGCTCCCATAGCTGATATAAAAATTGGCCCCATTTTTTATTTAAAAACACTTAGAAAGTTTTTTAGTAAAAATGATGACAAAATATCATTTAATGCTTTATTTATTTATTCATTTCTTAATATTCAGATCTTAATTTTAAAATAAAAATAATACTTAATAATTATCTTATAATGTGGTAAAAAAAACAAGAAAAATAAAATTTACGGAACCAAATTTGGACTTCAAACGAACAATTACCGTAAAACCGAAAATTCTAAAAATTCGGATTTCTCTCTTTTGCTTTTGAATTTTTTTTTTTTTTTCATAATTACTTTGAGATTGTGATATTTTATCTTGTAAATACCATACTAACTTAATCTTGAAAATAATTTACTTATCATCTATAAACTATTAATAACTTTTACCGATTTACTGAATAACTTCTACTGATTTACTGACTTACTAAAAATATGGGGTATTACACCCAGTACTGCAGGTTGTTTGCCTAAACTTTGTGAAATCACGAGCTCTAGCTCATCATCCCTGTAAGTGTCAATAAATTCCTAAGCCAGCGGTTCAATACAATTAATTAAATAAACACAATGGTCAGAATCAGGAAATCTCATTGCATCAAAAATATTGAACCGAATGATATTGCCATCGAACTCCATTGTGAGAGTTCCTTCACGAGCGTTGATTTTTGTTTGAGCGGTGTTGAGGAACGGCCGCCCTAACAAAATCGGGGTTGACATAGGAGTCCTGCTATCCATACTCAACACATAAAAGTCAGCGGGAAATATAAGCTCATTGACTTTAACTAGAACATCTTTAATTACACCATCTGGAAAGGTAGTACTCCGGTCGGCAAGTTGAATTACCACACGAGTTTCTTTAAGAGGACCTAAATTTAAGGAATCAAAAATAGAGCGAGGCATAACATTAATTGATGCTCCCAAATCGAGCATGGCTCGCTCGAATTTTAAATTCCCTATCGTGCATGGAATTGAAAACATACATGGGTCGCTCCTCTTTTGCGGCAAGGGTTTCTGGAATATTGCCGAGACGTTCTCTCCCATCAGAATCTTCTCATTCCCGTGCAGCTTTCGCTTGTTGGTGCACAAATCCTTCAAAAACTTGGCATAGCGAGGGACTTGCTTGATTGCATCAATGAGGGGGATATTAATCTCGACCTTCCTGAACATATCGAGTACCTGTTTCTCTGAGTCCTCCTTTTCTGCCTTTCGTACCCTGGATGGAAATGGTAGAGGTTCGGGTTTCAGTGCTGGGCAAACCGGGCTGGTTTTGTTGGATTTTTCACTTTCTGCCGTAGGAGTACTGGGGGCCTCCGTAGTCTGCTGCATCCCCCCGTACTCTGGAACGGAATTCTCGATTTCACCCTCCTTCTTCTCTGTTCTGGCTCTCAGGGCTTCTAACTCTTTCCCACTTTGCAAAGTAATTGCGCTAACATTCTTCGGGTTGATCTCAGGCTGAGATGGACGTCGACCACCGAGTTGTGCATCCAATTGACTCATATGGTCCGCCATTTGACTCATTTGACCCTCCAAGTTCTTGATGCTTACTCCTTGACTCTTAATGCTTGCCTCAACACCTTGCTGGAAGTTTATGGTGTTGGTTGTCAACGCCTTCATCATATCTTCGAGTGAGGCTTGTTGCATGGAATTTGGTTGCCCGTTACCCGCTTGTCGTGGAAAGTTTTGGCCTCTCTGGAAGATTTGGGGTGGCCGATTGTCTTTCTCCGCATACACTCCCCCTGAAGGATTCCCATATCGAAAACCGGGGTGATCTCTCCAACCGGGATTGTAGGTGTTGGAGATTGGGTCATAGTTTCAGCCCGGCCCATTATTGGACCCTATCGCATTTGCTTGTGCCTCCACCTCACCATTGATTAGTGGACAATTATCCGTAACGTGATCAGTCGTCCCGCAACGCATGCAAGGTTGCATCCTGGGTAAACCATCAGTGGCTAATTTCCGGACAAAAGCCGTCAACTCTTTAACTTGGGATTCCAAAGCGCCAATACTAGCTTCATTCACTGTCTGAAAAGATGCATCGCGAGTGCCAAACTGCTGGGAGTTTGCTGCCATATTCGCTATTAGGTCCCTTGCGGCTTTTGGTGTCTTGTCCATAAGAGTGCCTCCACTTGCCGCATCGAGCATATTCCTATCCATAAGAGACAACCCCTCGTAGAAGTACTGGATTAGGAGCTACTCCGTCATCTAGTGTTGGGGGCAACAAGCAATTAGTCTCTTGAATCTTTCCCAATACTCATATAGCGTTTCCCCATGCAACTGTTTGGCTTCACATATCTCTTTGCGTAAGTTCGCCACCCTTGATGCTGGAAAGTATCGTTGGAGAAAAGCTTTCTCCATGGCAGCCCACGTGGTAATGGACCCCGACGGTAGGTAGTATAGCCAATCTTTGTCTCGGTCCTTCAATGAAAATGGGAACGCCCGAAGTTTAATCTGCTCTTCGATTACCCCGGCGGGCTTCATTCCGAAACAGACAGTGTGGAATTCCTTCAGGTGCATGTGAGGGTCCTCGCCTGAGAGGCCATTGAATGACGGCAAAAGGTGTATCAGGCCAGACTTAAGCTCGAATGTGGCGTCATTCACCGTCGGAAATGTTATGCACAAGTGTTGTTGTTGGAGTTGGGGATTGGCTAGTTGCCTTAACGTACGTTCTTGCTCTCCCGCCATTTCTTCTTCTTCGCTTGAAGAATCAGAATGAACAGCGTTTTCAGACTCGCTGGAAGAACTGTGGTAATCGGCAATCTCCGGATAGTCCTGTTCTCGGTTTTCGTGCGTTTCCTTTGCCAGCCTTGCTAGCCTCCGGTTTTCCTTGTCCTTTCTTGTGATTTTTGGGTCATACGTGAGTGGATTTTTGCCAGAAGATCTCGTGTTCATTCAGCTGAAAGAAAAACCGAGATATAAGTATCGAACGTGGCCAAATATATAAAAAATAATGCGTTCTGAAGCAATTCTGCACACAGAGTACTGGGGGTCGACACAGCAGTACGGGGGTGCCCAGTAGTGCTGGGTGAAGAATTTAAAAGCAAATAAATTACAGAAAACGAAACAGGGGGGAAATCTGAAATTAATTTTTTTTTTTTAACTGAAGCTAATAAATAAATAAAATAAAAAAATATAATCCTAAATTCAATTAATGAAATATAATAACAACTTAATTCCGTCACTCCCCGGCAACGGCGCCAAAATTTGACCGCGCGTCGGAACACGGCAAAATTAATATTTATAAATTCTTTATTCGACTTCTACCAACTAGTAGTAGCAGTGAGTAAGAGTCGAACCCAAGGAAGTGTGAATTTTAATTGTAATTATTTTCTTTAATTGAAATTAATAAAAACGATAAAAGAGGGGGTTTTGACGTGAGACAATTAACTACGAAAATAAGAATAAAAAAATGAAATCAAATGCAGCAAAAGAGGATAATTTATCAAATTATGGGAAAACTTCTAGTTCACGGTTCCGTCTACACCCTCGACCGACTCGTCTAATTAATTCTGGTATCAAATCTCGCTATCTATGGAATTACTAGCCCTAGGTGACGCCACGGGCTGTTACCCGAATTTTTCCTTATTTTTAATTTAACCGCGAGACGCTCTACGATTAAATCTGACCTCTTGAACAGTCTAGGAAACGCTTCCTAAATTTAATTCAATTAGCCGCTTTACGATTTAGAAAAAGAGGCTAGACTAAGTAGCGAAATTTTCATTCACTTACTTAGGCTGTGTTATCCCCGATAGTTACCATCTTACGGTAGCCTCTAATTGATTAAACATATCAACAATTACGGATTGACAGTTTGAATCTAGCAGTAGATGTGAAAAGCCTAGTCTAGGTGATCAAGCTAAACAAGACTCAACAAATCAGGGTTACTAATTCAAAATAACACAAACAATTCCAAAAGACATTGAGATTATCAACCAAGAGAATTAATCAAACATTCGTCGAGTCTTAGGGTTCAACTTCCCCGGAACTAGAATAAAAGAACTACCCACTACGCATAGTGTTCAATAACGTAATCATAAATTAATTACACAAGAAAGAAAAGAAAAGAAAGATAAAATTCTTCTTTGTTGTTGCTATCCTCGCGATCTGCTCTCTTTCCGTTCTCTCCTCTGTTGTTTTTTTATTTGATAGGTCCCAGCCGCCAGCTCTCTCTCCTTTTTCAATAATAGGTCTCTCCTCTTTTTACACGTTTTTTTTTTCTTTTTTCCAAGTAAACTCCAATAAACTGGACCCCTTCACATTAATTCCTAGCATAAAGTTAGCCCAAGTATATGTCCACTTAGGCAAATTCAGCCCAAATATATGTCCAGAAAGACAAATTCAGCCCCAAATTAAGCAAGAGTACTGGGGGCTGGAACGAAGTACTGGGTACCCCAGTACTACATCAAAATTTAACGAGCTCGTCTTGCATTCAACGTCGTCACTTGCTAAGAATGATTCCAAAACTCTGAAAACACTCAAGAAACTCATCAAGGCACCACAATCGATAATAAAGTTAAATAAGTCAAAAATCATATAAATGCGTGTAAATAACGTGCACTATTACAAAATTAAATGATTAAAGCGAGCACGTTTTTCGACTTATCAGCAATTCTCAACGAAACTTCATCAAATTAGTATCTATATCGCAAGAAACTCATTTGAATCATCAAAACAACAACTTGAGCACTTTATAAAATCATTATTACACATATACAAAGGAGGTTTACACCATTAGCATGCTTACTCATCACTTCCACACAAAATCATCACGAGCACATAAATTAACGAACCCTAATATGCACATCTACTAAGGCATCCCCATATATCATAATAACACATAACATAAAAGGTTTCGAGCCTCGGTGTATCGTTCTCACGAAAAGATCATGAGACGGTCGAGAGAGGCTGAAACGAGGCGCTCGGTGGCGGTACATGGCGAGACGGCTTCACTCGGCTCGCGGGTGCGATGCACGTGCGTCTGCGATGGTGAAGTAAGTGAACAGCGGGCCAGTGATTTGCTATTGGTGCTTTCGATGGCTCTAAACGGTGGCCGAGGATGGTGGTTCGACGATGGTCACGAGGAACTTATCGTTGGGGTTGCTCGCGGTGGCAGGTGGTGACCGGATTATGGTGAGGGTGAGAGGATTAACGAGAGAGAGAGAGAGAGATATATATTTCTGTATCTACTTCGATCAAGAGAGAGAGCGATGGAGATGATGAGAGAGCGAGAGATTTAGAGATAGTGGGGTTCGATGTCTGCGCGTACAAGAGATGAGAGAAAAAGGGATTTGTACGCTTTAAATAAAACTAGGTTTCCCTAACTTGCTCAACAAGAAAAACACAAGGGAAAGCGGGCTCACGGGCGCACGGGCCGAGGGTTCGGTTCTCATCTCTTGGGTTCGACATAGCCATTAATAATAGCTCGGCTCAACTCAATAAAATAAGGCTCGGTAAACTCGCGCGACGATCAAGAAAATTAAAATAAATCCAACCGATAATATATATATATATATATATATTACACACATAATTATATATAATAATAAGCAATTGAACAATTAGACAATTAAATATGGATAATAATAATAATAATAATAATAATAATAATAATAATAATAATAATAATAATAATAATAATAATAATCATAATAATAATAATAATAATAAATAAATAAAATAATATCCGAAAAATCCATAAATGAAACGGGGCATCACATTCTACCATCCTTAAAGAAAATCCGTCCTCTGAATTTGAAAAAACGACTACGACATGATACAATCAAGAATATATGGAAGATCATCAAAACATGAAATTCGGTACTCCCTCCGAATCTCGGTCTCCCTCTTCCAAGTCGTCTCACCCTCGACTTGACTTCCTCCACTGGACTTTGATGAATACCCCTTCTGGCCTTTTCTGATGGAACCTCTGTTCCAACACGCCACCGATACCTCCATATAGATAGGGTTCTGCCTATCACGCAACTCGTCACAAATCACACGTACCTCGAGGTCACGCACACTTTCTCTCCAATGAGGCATAGAACGTGTCATGCATCCTCGCAAACTCCATTGGTGGAGACTGTTAGGATCTATGAGGATCTCGTTATGCACAAATCACGAATTCAATAGCAAAACGTAAACTTATGCGCAACGGATCTAAAGGTTTGCGTAGAGAACTTACGGCTTACGAATCTAAAGGTTTGCGTAGAGAACTTACGGCTTAAAATTTATGGCGATCTGGCTGATCTTCTGGATGGTCATTGTAACGTCCCGTTTGAATTTGAATTATTTGAGAATATTTATTAGTTTATTATTGTCATTATTGTTGCTTATTATTATTATTATTATTATTATTATTATTATTATTATTATTATTATTAATAATAATAATTGCCTAATGGTTATTATGTGTTTAAATGCTTACTATTATTAAATAGTATTATTGTGTGTATTATATATATATAATGTCCGGTTTTATTTTAATTCGTGTTGTCGCGTTTTCTTACCGAGCTTAGAGTTATGTTTCAGCCCCACAAGATTAATTTCAGGCCCAATTTGATATCACAATTTCAGCCCAAATTGATTGAGTCCCTTAGGCCCAAATTCTTTTCTTCCTTTGGCCCAACAAGCCTAAAATTTGGCCCCAAGTTAAAGAGGAGTCTGCTTCTTTAAACTTCTTCTCCCTTATGACCAGGTCGTGAAAATTGAACTGCAGGTGCGATTCTCTAGCGATAACCTCCCTCACGTTCGCATATCTTGTTCTAACTCTACTTAAGACCCGGTTGTGGAGACCCTATCTCAGTATATCTCAACTTAATTCGTTCAAATCCTTCCTCTGTAATCTCTCTCCGAACCTGCGTGTACCGCCATTTATTCCGGCGACCCTGACCTGCAACCATCCTTGCCGGAGTCCTTACGTCGCAGCACATTCCCTGCCGCCGTCGACTTGCTTTTATCGATTCTTCGCCGCCGCTCGCTAACAACCACGCTGTTCGAGGAGAGGTGTCCACCACTTGTCTGCTATTAATTCCGGCAAGAATTTCCGACAACCGTTGGTTCCAGAGTTCAGTAGCCAACCGTCGTTGGGTTCTCGTGGAATTCCGTTCGCGAACAGCCATACCGGTCCCGGACAGCAACCTCAGTCCCGTGCGTGCAGTTCAGAGTCCCAAAGCCGGTTGTTCGACCCGCTGTCGGGCCCGTTTTCTGTTCAATAACTCGTAGTTTCCCGAAGTCGGGTAACTTATTCTAATCCTCTCGTTTATACGATCGTTTTCATATATCGCATGTTATATATATGATGTGTTCGGTCTACCGAAAGTTGATTTGAAGTCGGATTTCTTTTAGTTCATTTAATTGTTGTGCGTATATTTCGTTTATTCGTGGGTTTTCGGAGGTGTTTGGAACTCTCGATTTCATAAACGTGGATACCAATTCGTTGCTGTGAAAAATTTATATAAGTTTGGAGTCTCGTTTTGTTGTTTCGAGCCGTCGTTAGGTTGTTCGGGTCGTGCGAGTCCCCGTCATTCATTTTTCATTATTATTGACGTTTCGTTTTTCTGAACAAACCCGGTTTCAAAATATATTTTCAAACTCTGAAAATATAGTATTTTTGTAAATCTCGAACCTGGTTGCCACTGGAAATTTATCGTCAAGATCGGTTGAGTCATTAGTATGTTAGCAGTTTCTGTTCAATCCCAGGCTCTGTTCGCAGGTTTAATTGAAATTCGCAGGTTTTCTTTTAATTTCAGTAGAAAAGATTTCACTGATACTAACGTACTCGCCTTGTAGCGCAGTGGTGCGCTGTGCGCTGCATCCTTTTCTTGAGACGGGGTCATAGGTTCGAATCTGTCTCTTGTGCGGTGTAGTTGTTTTTTTTTTTAACACTAAGCTTCAGCAGCGCGGGCCATTAGGCCCGATTTCAGCCCGCGTACGGCCCGATATTCCCTCAGCAGCCAGCCCGCGTCCCTAGTCCCCTTAGCAGGCCAATTCTTTGGGCCTTGCTTTTAGCGGCCCAATATCGTGCGCTGGACCCAATACCTGGGCAGATTTTAGTCCAGTTCAATTTTTTTTTATGCCTTTTGTAATCCGGACGCCTGTTTTTAATACCGATTTCAATTTTAAAAATATTTTTAAAAATAATAAAATTTTGGGAAAAATTATTTTAAGTCCCGAGACTCCTATTTTAGTTCTCCGAGTCATAATTTTTAAAAAATGAGAGAGTTCCAAGTCCACGAAAAATCCGATTAAAAACCCTTAAGTCTTAATTTGTATTAAGTATGAGTTTTATGTTAAATTCGAATAGTGAGATAGATTATTGATATATTATCTCACTTAAATGTAGGTGTTTGAGGAGTCGAGCCCTCATCCTACGTACTTGTGATTGTGTGCTATTTTTCTACCGCGATTTCCAGGTGGGTTATTCAAAATTTGTCTATGCCTTGAATGATAATTGCTTTATTTATGTGGGTATGATCAATGTATGCATGTGAGCATGTAATCTTCGATGTGAGCTGTACCGGCCGTCGAACGGTTATCCCCGTAGCTATAGAACGTACCCCACAAGGGTAATCTCCATGTTTGTCCTTTGCTAAGGACCACGTCATCCGTAAGACCTTGGCAATGTGCCCTGGCCGGTGATGGATATCCTGTTTCAGCACTAGGTGCGTGTTGTGACGGTTGAGCCTCCTGCTGTTTGGGCACCCTATTTATGTTCGCCGAAAGGCATACGAGCAGCAGTCTATTGTTATAGGTGTGCACATGAGAATTACTTTGGTTAGGAGATGGGATGTTTATTGACTATATTCATACTGCGACCATGCCATTAAATTTATCGTACTTTATTATTGTTCATGTGTATAGTAGTGAGCACTACAGTTCACCGTGCTCACTCCCACCTGCTCTTCATGGATGCAGGTTAAGCAGGTGTTGGCTGACGAGACAAAAGACGAGTGGTGTTGGTCTTTGACCGATTTCCTTTAGTTTATTCCGCATGCTAGACTATTTATGATTATTTATGCATTTACGACTTTGGTATTTATGATTTATGACTTTGGGATTTTTGAAACTATGGATTGGGACATGTTCCCTTATGAATAATTTTGTTGGACTCAGGATTTATGAAACACTGGATTTATGATTTATGATTTATGCGAGTATGGTTTATGTGATTTAGTTGAGCAGCGCCACTGATTTATAAAAAGGTTTCAAAAAAAAAAATTGAGTTGACTTTTGAAAGAGCTTTGATTTTCGTCAAATAAAAGTGGGGCGTTACAGTCATACACATCACACCAATGAATTGTTGACTGCAAATCACGTCCTAGGATTGCACGAACAAGATTGGATCGAAAACCGGATCAAACGGGTGCACAACGGATGAAGATAAGTTGCAGTCCTGGGACCTTGCGACGGAGCGTGCGGGCGCGTGGATGGTCGGACGGCTGCAAACTCGGTGGCTTTAGAAAGCTCTCGTCGAGGCGGTCGTCTGGGTATATTGCACGTCTTGATAGGACCCCCGGTTAGTTCTGTACGACAAAATATATTTTGTCTCGCTTTACCGAAACATCTTCTACTGTATATCTCAAACACCTCTTAATCTTGTACCGGTGGAACAACAAGAAGAAGATAAAGCTCGAATGGGAACTAAGAGAGAGATAAGAGAGACGTGGGGCGTGATTTAACAAGATGTGGAATTCTCTTCTCTTCCCATGAGCTTAATAATGTATATATAGAGCTACGGTAGGGACCCTTAGAAGATTAGGAGAATGGCTCTTTAATTAACTAAAATACTTGTGGACCAAGCCACTTATTTTAATTATTTAAATAATATTAAATGGTCCACCAACATAATATTATTGCACTCTCTTTTTGTAGCACAATTTACAATTGAGACTCCATTAATAATTACCCGATTTATCTCCCCATGTTTAAGATATAATGTCCATTAATTAATTTGATTACTGATAATCAAGAATTAATTAATTTATTATTATTTCACCGAAGCTAGCGCTCATTCATCACATTCATATTATGCTGGAATTTAATCCACCTGCAGGGTTTAGCATAACATTCCTTCATGAACTCACTCCGGGGACATCACCAAACTAACGCATATGGTGATCGTAAATATCTTAACAACACATCATACATGTAGCAATATTACCCAAGACAGAGGGTCTATTGACCCATTTCACTAAGTCTCACCATGTGAATCAAAGTAATAAGTACTACACATATATGCCTGTTTAATATCTTACGGGTTAAGAGTACGCAATAATTAATCGAGGCCTAGTTCGTTTACGACGATCAGTATAAAACGAATTGCTTCTCTCTGGTTTCCTGTTCAATACATAAACGTACTAGTACAACTAATCAGTCAAGACAAACTGTACAGTTGACACTACAACCGTTCTGATGGGGTGTTCATGTCCATCTAGATTGTGAACCAGTATTCTTGTTTCGCGAGTAACTGATAGTATGATCTTCGGTTCGCCCGATGAAGACCCACACTATCTAATGCAAAACAACAGAACATAGAACTTGTTTAATCTAACATGTTTCTCATTCATAAAGGGTAAAAGTGTAATATCATCCAAAGCCAAGCTTTCAGTATATAACACTAACAACAATCTGTAGCTGCAATGGAGGCGGGTGTACAGAGTTAGAGTCGCTAATGGGAAAATTCTCCTTATCTGAGAAAGAAAGTCTGGTTACTAACATTGAGGACCAAGATGTGCGTTTTAGTGAAGATGAATGCCGAAGGAGATTATTCAGTAAGATTGTAGGAGATAGAAGAGCAAACCAAATAGGGGTGAAGAGGGCTATGGCTTATGCCTGGAAATTAGGGAACTCGCTGGAAGTTCATGAACTCAGTACAAATTTCTTTCAATTCATATTTTCGAGCAAAGAAGAAGTAGCTAGTGTGGCGAGGGATAGAAATTGGGTTTTCGAGAATCAATACCTAATTCTCAAAGACTAGAAAATGGGAATCAAGGGCACATAAGCTTGCTTTGAAGAAATTAGCTTATGGGTTCAACTCAACAACATTCCTCTGATCTGGCTGTGGCTTGAGGTTGGGCTGAAAGCACGTAAGATCTTCAAAGGAGTAAAAAACGTTAATGTGGCTAGAGTAGGAGGTCAAGATGGTAGAATCCTCAGAATCCTAGCAATTATCAACCTCAATGAACCTTTGCCCAGATGGACCCAAATAAGACTGGGAGATACTCGGATTACGGTGACACTGAAGTACGAGAAGCTAGTAAATCTTTGTTACTACTTTGGACAAGTTGGTCACCTCGACAGAAGCTGTCAAAAAAAAAAAGAGAAAAGAATTGAAGATATAGAGCTAAAGGTTGTGAAGGAAGGCCAATAGGGAGATTGGATTAAAGCGGTAGATGGGGGGCTTTGGGTAGACTCAGTTACCCCAAGCAATGAATCAGGCTCCACAGACATATCCCAACCCAGTGACAAATCCAATGACCTGCAAGATGAAAGACCAAGAGAGCCCAAAGACTTCACAAGCCAAACAACCAATCAGTCGAGAGGATCTAACAACCCTGCCACTAGCCGAAATCTTGTGCTGGCAATGGTGGAATTCTCTACATAAGACTAATCAGAGGAGGGTGGACAAAGGCCACCATATACTGTTCCAATAAAGCAAACTCTTATGCAAATTGCTGAGGAAGAGTAGAACCAGAAGTTAACACAAATAATCACACAGGCCTTCAACTTGTGGTCCACAAACCAAGTGGGAAACCCAAACAAATAAGAACATGGAAAAGAAAAGCAACCAAGAAAGGGAGGCTGCTGAGAAGCATAAATGCAATGGAGACAGAAACAACCATGATGGGGCAGAAAAGAGGTATACCTGAAACATATAAGGACAACCATGAAGAAGAAGGAGCACATGAGTTACCCTCAAACTCCAAGAAAGCTAAATTAAAAGGTATTATGGTGGAGGAAGCCAACCACAAATGGCCCCCAAAGAATCAATGAGTGTTGTGTTGTGGAACTACAGAGGGCTGGGTGGGCCATCTACAGTTCCCAAATTGCGAGAGACCATTGCGTCTCGTCGCCCAAATTTTGTATTCCTCTCTGAGATAAAAAAAAAAACAAAAATGTTATGTTTCTATGGTTTGTAAAAGACTAGGTTTTAATAAAAGTTGGTTTTATATGGAACCTAATGGCTCTAAGGGAGGTTTACTTCTTTGTTGGGATAATAATATGGATATTCTAGCTTTCAGTGGTAATGATTGTTGTGTCCAAGTTCAGTACAAGGTAAAAGGTTCTCAACAGGCAGAGTGGGTTATTTTTGTCTACATTAGCACAATCAAACAGGTGAGGGAAGGGCAGTGGCAGTTTCCAGGGGCGGATGCAGACTTCAAGGACAACGGGGGCACAAACTACAATAAACAATCAACATCGTAGGTCAACGGTCAAATTATTATTTAACTAATTAAAAATAAAAAGATAAATCTTGACAGACACCTTGTTTTTTATTTAACAGATAGGGTTGGGTCTTACATTCTCATTTTAAGAATGGTGACACATTTGATCCAATCCCTATGTAGTATATACATTTATGTACAATATTTGTTTTTATATGTATTTTAGGAAGAAAAATGAAATAAAAAAGAAGTTGAGTATAGCATACATGTAAATTCTACAAGTTAAAAAATAACATACCATTGAAGGAATAATTCTAAACATTTGTTTTTTATTTTTTTTTTTATATTGAAATAACTCTTCTTAATAATTATTATGTATTTTTTATGTTAATTAATACATTTATACATATAATTTATATATATACATACATACATATTACAAAAAAAAAATTACAGGGGCCCGTGCCCCTACGGGCCCCTATGTTAATCCGTTAGTGGTAGTTTCTGAGAGAGGAGAAAAGGAAATAGGGAGAATGCTGGACAATTATGGGAGATTGGAATGATTTGAGCAGTCAAAAGGAGAAGAAGGGTGGCAGAATCAGAGCTAATTCAAGTTTCCAGGGTTTTAATGAGTTTGTTGCTGATATAGGAATGTGTTTGTTGCATATAGAGGGGTGCAAGTATACTTAGGGGAACAACAGAGAAGAAGGATTTGTGGAGAAAGTCCTGGACAAGGCATTTGCCTCTTACCAATGGCTGACACAACATCCTCAAGCTAAAGTGATGAATGTGATGAAAAGTGCCTCAGACCACAATTTACTGGTGATAGAAGATGGCAGAAAATCGAGAGGCATGCATAAAAGGTTCCATTTTGATAAAATATGAATCAACAAAGAAGGGGTGGTGGAAGTAGTGAGTCAAGCTTTGGCTGAGGAAACTCAAGGAACACCTATGTTCAACATGAAGGAGAAAATCAAAAGCACAAGGATGGACCTCTACAAATGGAACAAAGCTCTTAAAACAGAAAGATGACATTAAAGCTTGCTGAAATGAGAGATTGGGAGGAGAAAGAAACTGGGCAGAGTGTGAAAGTCTTCAAAAAGAATTAGATGCAACTCATTGCTCTGAACACCAGTTTTGGCTCCAGAAATTCAGAATATTGTGGCTCAAAGAAGGGGACTCAAACACTAAATTCTTTCATGCCATGACCATTCAGATGAGAAAACAAAATGCCATCTCAAGATTGGTGGAAGACAGCAGGGAGTTAACATCTGAAACAGAAATAGAAGACCATATCCTCAAATTTTATGATGAACTCTTCACTTCTGAAGGATCCTCCAGTGAAGAAATGGCCCTACAACACATTGAGCAGGTGATTACTCCTAGCATGAACAAAGGATTAATTGCTCCTATTGGGGAACTGGAAATTCAAAAGGCACTGTTCCATATGAATCCATCTAAGGCCCCTGGAGAGGATAGCATGACTGCATTTTCTATCAGCATTTCTGGCCCCTATTGAAGGATGATATGTGCAAAGTTGTAATCAGTATTTTTTAATCAGGTCAGATGTTGAATTATTGGAACCACACCATGGTTGCTTTAATTCCCAAGTGCTTAAATTCTGTAATGCCCGACTTTCATTTAACGAAAATCCATGGCTTTTTAGAAAAATCGATTTAATTTTTCAAACTCATTTCAAACATTTGTGGCGTTACTCATTTATTTCCAAAACAATATCACATATATCAATATACTTAGTCATAGCAATGACATCATAACATATTCCAACACCTTATCAAAGGTTCCATCCCAAGTCATAACTACCCAAATCGGGTTTCCAAATTTCCAAAATAAAGACTCATAGTGTCAACGGGGCATCTCCCCAAACAATGTTTCAAAACATAAATATCCAAAGTTCATAAATATCCCAAGTCATAAATCATAAACAAACTCAAATAGTGGAAGCAATACAATCAATGGTCTAGTCTTCTAGACCGACCACCACTCGCCTCGCCTCGCCGTGCCCGCAACCTGCTTAACCTGCATTCGTGAAGAGCAGGTGAGGGTGAGCACAATATGGAATCCGTGGTGCTCACCACTATGCACCTAAATAACAAAGCCCACACTCGGTTCAAGGCTTTCAAGTACGAATCAATCAACTATCCCATCTCCCACCATAAAATCATAAATCAAGACTCATGTGCACATCTATATTAATAGACTACTGTTGATACACGTATCGAATGCCTTCGCTCAAGTCTTACAACGATGCCCAAACAGTTGGAGTATCCTCCCCTGAAGGCATGGAACCTCGCCATCGGACTTACATCGGGACCCCCGAAGGCCCGGAACCTCGCCATCGGACTTACATCGGGGATTTATATCCACAGCCAAGGCCTTGCCCTGGTCTTACGAGCATAAAAATGAGACTACACCAACGGGGTCCGTTCTATAACTACGGGGATAACCGTTGGACGTACGGTACAACTCACACCGAAGACTACATGATTCACATGCATACATTGATCATACCACAAACAATCATTGACAAAGTATACTGCATAGTAATTTAAATAAGACCCACTTAGAAATCGAGTAGAGAATCACACACAAAGCAAGTACGTAGGCTGAGGGCTCGACTCCTCAAACACCTACAATTAAGTGAGATAATTCATCAATAATCTATCTCACTATTCGAATTTAATATTAAATCCATACTTAATAAAAATTAAGACTTGAGGGTTTTAATCGAATTTTTCGTGGACTTGAAACTCTCTCATTTTTTAAAAATAGGGCTTCGAGAACAAAAATTGGAGCCTCGGGACTTAAAATAATTTTCTCAAATTTTCTCATTTGAAAATAATTTTTAAAATTGAAATCGGTACTAAGAACGGGCTTACGGAACTCAAAATTGTCAAAAAGGCTGCACTATAATTAAAAAACTGCTGGACTGGGCTGAAAAAGCAAAGAAATTGGGCCTTATGCGCGAGTTTGGGCCGAAAATTAAGGCCTGAATAGGCTGGTGAAGGCGCGGGCCAAAATCTGCGCCGAGGTCGGGTTCGCGGGCTGGTATGTGGGCCTATTGGCCCGCGCATCTTCTTCAGCTGCTGAAAAGGGCCGCGCCTTTGGGCTTCCAACGCTTAAAGGATTTGGGCTGCTGGGTTTTTTTTTTAAAAAAAAATTAGAAGAAGGGAACGCGGCCTCAAGGTTCGAGCACAGGACCTCCCTCTAAGAATTTGAGTTTTGCCACCACCAGACCACACGCCTGGTCGCTAGGTTAAATGTAACCATCAACTACTGGATAAAAAAAAATGTCTGCGATCAAAGACAGACTGAACAGAGGTGATAAAATTCTACAAAAGTTGCAAAATGCGAACATACTGAACGAAATTCACCCGAACTCGACGATGACATTACCAACGGCAACCAGATCGAGAATATAAAACGTCTACAAAAATAACACATTTACAAAGTTTCAAAAAACATTAAAAGCCGGTATAAAGGGTCGAAAGCCGAAATGACAATACGTGGTTCGAAAACAAACGAAAGACAAAAAGACGATGGCAAGGATCGAAACAATAAAACGAGACTCCAAACTTAAAAGAATTTATCACAACAACATAACAATACTCATTTTTACGTAATCGAGAGTTCTAATCATCCCCAAATAATCCACTAACAAAACGATATACGATCAAATAATTAAATCGAACAATTTAACAAGAAATCGATTCGAAGAAATCGATATAATCAATGAATATACACAAGCACAGAAACATAACAAGAAGGTTCTCCGAATACCCCTCTTTAGGAATCGATGAGCTTGGTTGACAAACGGACGAGACGAACGGGGTGAACGAACGAGGGACCCAGACTTCTTGTAAGCTTCGAACGCGGGGACTGAGGCTTGATGGTTCTCGACGACACAACAGCTATGTTGCGTGGACACCGGCAACGAACAGGGATACTGAAGAAAGGTATTGCCGCGTGAACAGGGTCGCCGGAGGTGTTGGCCGGAATTAATGGTGTTTGCCGCTGCTATGAACTCTGGCGATGGACGGCTTCTGTTGGGGACTCCGGCGATGGACGGCTGCTTGAGGAAGGGACACCGGCGATAGAGCTCTCGCCGGAAACAATGGTGAAGGGAGAGGCTCAGGCAATTTAGCAGGTTCTATTTTTTTTAAACGATTCTGAGAGAGAGAGAGAGAGAGAGAGAGAGAGAGAGAGAGAGAGAGAGAGAGAGAGAGAGAGAGAGAGAGAGAGAGAGAGAGCATAGGAAATTTGAACGATTCTGAGGAAGAGGAACTATGGCCGAGATATAAGAGCAGGGACAAGAAAGTGCGAGGAAGAATATCCCACAAAATCGCAACGTGATTTTGAAAAGAACGGTCACGGAGATGACTCAGTCGCGAAGGAGAAGGGAACATGCCGTGCGATTTAATCTTGTTGGGCGAAAGGGAATAAAAGGAATTTTGGGCCTAAGAACTTATTCCATTTGGGCTGGAATTGATACAACAATTGGGTCATTTAATATCTCACAATGGGCCAATATAAATAACATAGCAAATAGTGTTGGAATTAAATTCCAATTGAGCCGAGATTTATATCCGAGGGATAATATCGAACAATTCGATTGACATTGAATAAACACAATACAATAATACGACTTATTTTATTAATTAGACGAGAATATCTAATTAATTATAATAAGTCCAAACGAGATATGTCGAGCAATAATACAATATAGACAATTATCTCAAATAATACCAATGTTGCCAATAAAATAATATTCGAAAATTCCAATATTCGAACGGGGCGCTACAAATCCAGTATCCATAACTAACTTCAGACCAATTAGTTTATGTGGAGTTGTTACAAAGTTATAGCTAAAATCTTGGCAAACAGGTTGAAAGTTTCTTTGGATAACTGCATCAGTCCAGCTAAGGCTGCATTCATCCTTGGCAGACAGTTGTTGGACAACGTGATTATTGCTCAGGAAAGCTTCCTTTTTCTCAATAGGCACAGAACGGGGAAACACTATTTTGTGTCACTCAAGCTTGATATGATCAAATCTTATGACTGGGTGGAATGGATAAGTGTGTGCAAAACTATGCTGAGACTGGGTTTTGAAGCAAGATTTGTCAAATAGGTATATGCTTGCATCTCCACACCTACCTTATCTTTTCTGGTAAATGGCAAAACAGTGAGATATTTGACTCATCTAGAGGGTCGAGACAAGGGGATCCTATATCCCCCTACCTCTTTCTAATTGTTTCTGAGGTGTTCTCATCTCTCATTAAAGGTGCAGCTGATAGAGGGCTATTCCGATGGCTTAGAATTGCAAAGAATGGACCTACTCTTACCCATTTGCTATTTGCAAATGACACATTAATCTTCTGCAAAGCTGAGTCACAACAAGTCAGAGTGTTGATGGAGGTGATGAAATTTTACCAAGACTTTTCAGGGTAAAATGTGAATATTGCTAAATCTACTATGTTTTTCAGTAGAAACACACCACCTCACTTGAAGATAGCTCTCTGCAATGTTATGGATGGGATTGAGCCCCACAACTCCACTAGGTACCTTGGCCTTCCTCTGGGAATTGGCAAATCAAAGAAGGACATTTGCTTGCATCACTGAAGCTGTCAAGAATAGATTGAACAACTGGAAAAACAGGTACTTGTCAACAGCTAGGAAAGAGGTCTTAATTAGAGTTGTAATAAATGCATTACCTTTGTTTTCAATGGGATGGTTTAAATTTCCAGTGGGCATCTGTGAAGAACTGAGTATATTAACAACATCCTTCTAATGGAGTAAGGGAGATAATCTTGACAAAGGCATACACTGGATGAAGTGGTCTACCTTGGTTCAAGCAAAGAGTTCATGAGGGCTTGTTTCAAGTTTACAAACTTTTCAATGAAGCTCTCCTCATGAAACAATTATGGAGGCTAACAACCAGGCCTGATTTGTTGGTTAGTCAAGTTCTCAAAACCAGGTACTCCCCCACAACTTCTATCTTTGAGGTGCAAAGGAGCCAATATGCATCATGGCTTTGGAACAATTGGGTTACAGTTATCCCTGTATTTGCTAAAGGCCTGACCAGGGAAATCAAAGATGGGAGTGATATAGGATATTATACCCACAAGGCTAAACCGGTCTGCCGAACCGGTCGAAGAGGTTGTACCGGGAGAAAGCGAGCCAGTCGAGCAGTCGACCAGTCAAGTTGTCGAGCACTCAAGTAGTCGAGCAGTCGACCAGTCAAGTAGTCGAGCAGTGGACCGGTCAAGCAGACGACCAAGTAAGCAGTCGAGAAGTTGAGTCGACCTTAATGGATCAACCACTTTATGGGTTGGAAGTGTTCTGGAGATCTACCTAGTCATAGGCGCGTGTAAGAGCCTGTAACCGAATTTCAGGGGAATATTCAGAGGAATTATCATCCCACGTGCAAAGGACACGTGGAGAGAAAGCATTGGTTGACAGCGACAACCACCTCTGACAACTACCAGCACCATCTCTGACATACGCGCGGCATGTCAGAGTACGGACGAGCAACTGGGGCAGCCAGCTCACCATACCCGGGCAGCTCTTAGGTCAGGTATCTCACCCCTATATAAAGAGGGATGACCCTTTCTTCCTTACCACGATTTCCATTATTCAACTCCAGTATACTCATACACATACTGACTTAAGCATTGGAGGCTCTTCACCGGATAAACCCCCCCTGGTGTGAGAGTTACTTGTAGGTTTCCGGCGTTCTACCAGCAAGGACAAAGGCGATCCATTCCAAACCGGACCAGGACGCTCACACTTGCATTATTGGCGCTGTCTGTGGGACTTTTGTTCGAAAAGTTGTGTTTGAAGCTCAGCTTTGGCAGACGGAATTCCCAGAACCAATTTGCAGTCGACGTTCGATGACGCTTGGACGACGATTAGGCCGATGGGGCAGGGCCCTCCTCCGGGTTTCTCTGTCCCTTCACAGACGTCGGGTTACTCCTACACCTGTCCTTCAAGGTGAGGGAGCACCGACGACATTTCCCAGAGGAGACGCGAGCTCCGGTCGTGCCCAAGAGGCTCGTGCAGCAGCCGCGGTGGCGATGCCGCCGCTGCCGCAGCCAAATCCAGTAGGTGCACTACCAGGAGGACCGGCGGCGCAAGGAGGAGCACCACTGCCAGCAGGTGCGCAAGTCCCAGGGAAGAGATGCAGAGGATGGTGGCGACCGCGGTGGCCCAGGCGGTCCAGCAAGCCACAAACCATATATCTCAGGCTCCGACTGCGCCGACCATGGTGGTAGGAGGACAGGATGAGGATGTGTCCAGTTATGGAGGTGGAGAAGATATGAGGGATCGTGTGATGGAGAGGATAGCGGAGCAGTTGCGCTAGTTGTAGGACAAGGTCGAAGGGAGGCCGGAAAGGAGAGCTCGAGGACATCCTTTCTCAAGGGAGATTTTGGCTGCACCTTTGCCGAACAATTTTAGGGAGACAAACTTGGTGTTTGATGGGTCATCTGACCCGTCGAAGCATGTGAGAATGTTTAAAAATATGGCGGTGATGCATGGATATTCTGATTCTGTGTGTTGCAGGGCTTTCTTATCGACCTTGCGGGGAGACGCGCTAGACTGGTTTCATCAGTTACCCCCAGGGTCGATCGCTGATATCGAGGATTGTTCTAGCAAGCTCACCAATTAGTACTCGAGTGCGGTGGCTCAGGAGAAAACATATTTGACTTTGATGGTGATGAAGGGAGAGAAAGGAGTCGTTGAGAACGTATGTTGCGCGATATAATCCAACATGTTTGGAGGTACACTCGGCGCTGATGAGGTGAAGGCAGGAGGATTGATAAGGAGTCTTCGAGCGGGGCCCTACCGAACTTCGTTGGCAAAGACCCCTGCTCGATCATTTGAGGATGTGTTAATGAGGTGCAGGAAGTATATCAATCTGGAGGAAATGGAGGTGGAGTTGGCCAAGTTGGAGGTAGCTACTCGACTAGAGCCAAAGAAAGAGAAAATCCCGCCGCGAGAAAGGGCACCCAGGAGAAATTCGCCCAAGCGGGGTGGACCAAAAAGGGGATCACCCAAAAGAGATGGGCGAGATTCGAAACAGGCAAAGCGGGACGATCGGTGGCAGGGGAGGCCATTGTTGTTTGAAAGGCAAAGGTACCACGCCCTTAAGGAGAGACATGGGGGAGGTGCTCGAGGGGATGGAACAGAAGATGGCGAGTGAGGATGTGACCTGGCCGAAGATGAGGTTTACGGGCACAACTCGACCTAGGTCGGATATTTATTGTCGGATTCATAGGGATTATGGCCATACTACAGAGAATTGTAGGCATTTGAAGGATGAGATCGAGCGATTGATTCGGGCAAGACACTTGAAGGAGTTTATTTATCATGATAGGGCGAAGGGAAAAGGAAGGAGGAGGTGTCGAGAGGATTCGGAGGAGAGGAGTGATCGAGATGAGGAAGGGGACGATGACTATAGGAGAGAGAGAGAGATGGTCGAGGGAAGAAGCCGAGGAGGGGAGATGAAGATAGAGGAGGACAAGGAGGTGAGGCACCACTGAAAAGAGGGACGATCTATATGATTTCAGGAGTACCGACAGATGGTGACTCAAATAATGTCAGGAAAGAGCATGCTCGAGCAGTGAAGAGAAAGAGGGAGGAGGTCGGAATCACTGCTCGCATGCCAGAGATAAGCTTTAAGGCAGAGGACTCTGAGGGAGTAGTGTTGCCACATAATGATGCTTTGGTGATCACCGCGGAGGTTGCAGGTTTTGATGTGAAGAGGGTGTTTATTGATACCGGGAGTTCGGTGGATGTGATGTTTTATGACTGTTTTGTGCAGATTAACAAGGAGCTGAATATGGAGTTGAAGCCAGTGGCCACGGCTCTTTACGACTTTAATGGAGGCGAAGTAATACCGATGTGTGAGATAAGTTTGTCAGTTGCATTAGGGTCAGGGATGACGAGGAAAGTGCGGATGGTGAGATTTGTGGTCGTGGGAGCAGAATCATCTTACAATATCATTATGGGGAGGACGAGCTTGAACGCATTCCAGGCGGTCGTATCAACGTACCATATGACGATCAAGTATCCTGTGGACGAAAACATTGGTGAAATCGTAGGGGATCAACTTACTTCGAGAAGCTGTTACCAGACGACGGTGAGCAACAACAGGCAATTGGTGAGGAGGCAAGCCAAGTCGAAAGAGAAAGAGACTAATCGACCGGATGGGTCGAGGTGGAAGGAGGATAAGCAGAGAATGGAGAAGGTGGATATACAGCCAGGAGGGGAGGTCGAGGAGGTCCAAATGGTGGAAGGATATGAGGAGAGGAAGTTTAGAATCGAGAAAGACCTGGAAGAGCCAATCAGGTCGAAGCTGATTAGTTTGGTGAGAGAGTTTGCTGATATCTTTGCATACACGGCGGAGAATTTGACAGGAATAAGTACGGAGGTGATCGAGCACCGGCTGAACATCGACCTCAGTGTGAGGCCGGTGAAACAGAAGAGGAGGCACTATGGGGCGGAGATGGATAAGATTATCGAGCAGGAGGTAGAGAAGCTGTTGGGAGCTGGGCATATCAAGGAGATTCAATTCCCAGAATGGCTATCAAATACAGTAATGGTGTCCAAGGTAGAAGGGAAATAGAGAATGTGCATAGATTTCTGTGATATGAACAAGGCATGCCCAAAGGATTTGTACTCGCTGCCTAGGATCGATCAGTTGGTCGATTCAACTATTGGGTACGAGTTATTGAGCCTGATGGATGCCTCGCAGGGGTATCATCAAATTCCCTTGGCGAGAGAGGACATGAAGAGGGTTAGTTTCGTGACGAGCCGAGGAACTTATTGTTACGTGGTGATGCTGTTCGGCCTGAAGAATGTGGGTGCCACGTATCAGAGGTTGGTGGACAAAATTTCAAGGAGCAATTGGGGAGGAATATGGAGGTGTACGTGGATGATATGTTGGTGAAAAGCAAGGAGGAGATGGATCATGCTCGGGACTTGAAGGAGATGTTATTAACATTGAGGAGTTATGGGATGAAGTTGAACCCGAAAAAATGTTCGTTCGGGGTAAAACCAAGAAAAGTTTTGGGGTACTCGGTGACCAAGAGGGGTATTGAAGTGAATCCAGAAAAATGCACGCAGTAATGAAGATGAAATCGCCAACGATTGTCCAAGAGGTGCAGATTTTAGCTGGTCAAATTGCAGGGCTGAGTCGATTTATTTCGAAGGTGGCCGAAAAGAGTGGTCCCTTATTCAAGACACTGAAGAAGAGTGCGAAGTTTCAATGGACAGATGAAACTCAGCATGCATTCGAGGATTTACAAGGAGTGTTAGCCAACCTACCACTGTTGGCTAAGCCCGTTCAAGGAGAAGATTTGGTGCTATATATCTCTATTGGAGAAAGGGTTGTGAGTTTGGTACTGTTGCGAGAAGAAGGGGTGGCACAATTTCCTATCTATTATGTGAGTAGGGTGATGCAGGGAGCTGAGATGAGGTACTCGGAGATCGAGAAGTGTGCTCTGGCGGTGGTGGTAACTGCTCTAAAGCTGAGGCCTTATTTCTTAAACCATAAAGTGAAGGTGAGAACGAATATGCCGCTGGGAAAAATGCTCGGGCGACCCTCCGTCTCTGGTCGATTGGTGAAATGGGCGGTCGAGCTGAGTGACATTCATTGATGTATGAGCCGAGGAGGGCTATAAAAGCCCAGGTGTTGGCAGATTTTATCCAGGAAGGTACGAAGATCGATGAGGAATCTGGAGGTGTATGGCAACTGTTTGTGGATGGATCGGTGGCGAAAAGCGGAGTAGGATTGGGAATTGTAGTCGTTTTTTCTAACGGCGATTACTTGGAGTTTGCAGCCAAGATGGGATTTAGAGTGTCTAATAATGAAGCTGAATACGAGACGGTGATCAAGGGACTGCAGTTAGCTATGGCGGGAGGAGCTCGGAAGGTGCAAGTACACTTTGATTCCCAATTGGTAGTTGGGTAGTTTCAGGAGGGTTTTGAGGTTAAAGAGGACCGAATGCAGAAGTATATTGATAAGATAAAGAAGTTGAAGGAGGAGTTCGATTCATTTTAGCTGATACAAATCCCTCAAGGAGAGAATGGTAGAGCCGATCTGTTGTCCAAAGTCTGGTGGATTGTAAGAGTAGAAGTGTGACTTTGTTACATTTGGAGCAAAGTGTGGTCGAGGCGGAGGTAGTTGAGATCGAGGAGGTCGAGGATTGGAGGACCCTGATCCTTAAAGAGTTGAAGGAAGGGGCAATGAAGGTAGTAAGGAGGTTCTTCGAGCAGGGAGGTATTCTTTACAAGCGGGACCGCATTTACGGTGTGTGACCAAGGAGGAGGGGTGATACGTGCTGAGAGAGGTGCAAGAAGGGTGTTGCAGTGATCACAGTAAGTCGGGGGCTTTAGTCGCAAAAATTTTGAGGGCGGGGTATTTCTGGCCGACGATGAAAGAGAATGCTAGGGTGATGGTGAAATAATGTTTACAATGCTAGAAGCATGGTCCGCTGATCCACCAACCGGCGGAAGCGATGACAAAAATGAGTGCCCCGATACCATTTGCTCAATGGGGGATCGACCTGGTGGGGCTAATGCCACAAAGAACCGGGCAGAGGAAATTCTTGATTGTGGCGGTGGACTATTTCACGAAGTGGGTGGAGGCCGAACCCTTGGCAAAAATAACGGAGGAGAAAGTCATCAACTTTTTATATAACAATATTAGCTGCAGGTTCGGCATCCCTAAGGTTTTGGTGTCCGACAATAGGACTCAATTCAATGGCAAACGGATTCGAGTGTGGTGTGAGGATATGAAGATCGAGCAACACTTTTCCTCTGTCGCTCATCCGCAAGCCAACGGACAAGTCGAGGTGACCAACAGGATTATACTGAACGGGTTGAAAACAAGGCTGGAAAAGGCCTCGGGGGCGTGGCTCGATGAGTTAACTTCAGTACTTTGGGCATACCGCACTACCCCGAGGTCGACAACAGGATAAACCCCCTTCAGTTTAGTCTATGGAATGGAGGCATTGCTACCAGTCCAGGTGGAGCTATTGTCCCAAAGATCGAGCACATATGACCCGGAGTTGAACGAAGATCTAATGACAGCGACCTTAGATACAATCGAGGAACTTCGTGAAAGAGCATCGATCAGGGTAGAGACATACAAGCAAAGGATGCGAGCAGCCCATGACATGAAGGTGAAAGTTCGTAGATTTCAAGTAGGTGACTTGGTCTGGAAGTGTGTCGATGTGCTAAAGCATGTGGGAAAGCTGGAGCCGAACTGGGAAGGACCATACTTGGTCGAGAGAGTGCATGCAGGAGAAGCATATTCTCTAAAGGATGCGGAAGGACGATCACTGGCCATGTCATCGAACATTGCTAATCTGAAAAAATATTATGCGTGAAATTTCTTCTTTTGTAAGGAAATTTTGAGAAAATCGAACAAAGATGTAACTCATATGTTTGCCCAAATATTAATAAAATTTTAGATTCGCTTTACTGCGCACTTTCTTATGCTTGGAATGTTGGTATGATTTGGATGACAAGATGTGTAATGTGATATAATTTGGAAGCATCTTGCCTCGAACACCCCTTGGGGTGGGAAGGTTGGTCGAATGCTCATGCCTCCGGGCTGGGTGACCTCCTGTTTGGAACATTCCTCGATTGGGTGGGCAAGCGTGAAGACAAACCCACCATGACTAAGGCCTTTGGGCTGGGTGGTCGCTTTTTTGGAACATCCCTTGGGGTGGGCAG
>CACSLK010029922.1:66312-76411 GCA_902706635.1 Striga hermonthica | reverse complement strand
GTTCATCAAAGCGAGCCGCCATTATCTCATCATCGCACAGCATCTCGTCACAATCATCATCACCATCGCAATCGCCGAACCATCGTTCTCAGCCGTCGGGTCTCGTCGAGTTCCGTCGGAGTGTCGAACGTAGCCGTCGAGTTCTGTCGAGTCCCATTGGAGTGTCGAACAAAGCCGACGGGTGCCGACGTATTATTTTTCCCGCAGCAAGGATCGCCGACCACCATCTTCGTGAGCAGACCACCCTCAGCCACCATCACGCACAGACGTCGCTGCTGTCCCCGGGGAGAACCCAGCGGCCTTCTCGTGATCATCGCCATTGTAGTCGCAGGCCATCGCCATCTCTTGCTGCTCGCAGACCGTTGTCGAAGTTGTCGTATCCCTTGTGCTGCTCGTTCATCCCCGACATAATCTCACGTCCGGCAGACAACGTGCGGTCGCCGTTCGTTGCTGCTCCTACTTGCGAGCCCCGGTTTGTTCTTGCGTGCTGCCATTTACGAGGCCAGGCCTGAACCATTGTTGTTCATACGTCCGACTCCAACTTCAGCATTCAGCAGCCACGCTTAGTCGCTCGCAGACGCTCGAAATCACGCGCGAGCCACCCCCTTGTTGTCGAGCCCACATTTTAGCCCCGTTTCATAACCCCGTCCCGAGAACGGTACTCGGGCTAACCCTTGATTTATTTATTTTGTCCCTATATGTGTTTAAGTGTTCATATATGTGTTAAGTTGTTTAACATGTGAAATACGAGTCAATTACGTGCTTTGGAGAGGTTATTGTGCCATATATTGAATTTATATGCGTTTTGGATATCAAAGTGATTGCTGTCACTTTGGTTTATTATCGAACTGAGTTTCAAGTGGTATTTTTCGTGGAAATCCTAGAGTTATAAGTACTTGGAGTTGTCCTTGATTTATTGGTTTTGGTTTGGGGTCTTTTCGATGTGTATATGCCGAGTTATGAATTTTCTAAACCGAGTATGCTGCTGAATCGTAATTAATTCATGATGAATCGTGTGATTTTCTGAATGCCGTGAAATTTTATATGTGATCTTCTGTGATAGTTTTGTAAGTCGTGTAAAATTTTCAAGTCGAAACTCCATCTGTGGCTATTTTAATTAATTAAATCGGTTTCTGGTCAGAATTTTGTAAAATTCATTAAAGTTCGTACATTTGGAGTTTTGAGCTGAAACTTTGAGGAGTATGTTATTCTTTGGTATTCTGTGTTGTGTTATTTTCGTAGTGTGGCTATATAAACTATTAAACGTCGGATTTTGGCACTGTTTTTGCTTTAATTATTTAAAAATGCTCTCGGACAAATTTGGGACTGAAACATGGTAAGATTATGTGTTTTTGTATTCCTTGGGATGTGGTAAAGTTTCAAGTTGATTGGCTGAGTCTAACTCCGGATTCTGAATTTTATTTATTTTGGAGTCTTAATGCTCGGTTATCCGTTGTTTAGGTTCGGATTGGATTTTATTGATGTTGGCATGATTTATGTGTTTTACCTGAGGTATAAGAGTTGTGTTCAAGTCTAGTAGTCACTCCATTGTACTTAACTCGGTCAAGGAATCCACGAGTCATTTAGTGAAATGATTTCGGCTAAGTATATGTGCTTTGTGTGTTGTCTTTTATTGGATAGTCAGTTGATAGGCTATTATAATTGTTGTAGGTTCATCAAGCTAAACTTTTGCCATTATTCCTTCAACCCTGTGTCTGGCTATATCTCAGTGTCCAGGTGGGTGTTATTCGAAATTGTCTATTCCTTGAATGATAATTGTTTTATTTATGTAGGTATGATCATTGTATGCATGTGAACATGTAACCTTCGACGTGAGCTGTGTCGGCCATCGAACGATTATCCCCGTAGCTATAGAACTTACCCCGCAAGGGTAATCTCCACGTTTGTCCTTTTCTAAGGACCACATTGATGGGTCTCTTCTCTGGAGTGAATCAATGGAAACAAGCTCAGATCTGAAATGAACTGATGGGAACGAGCTCAGATCTGCCTCAATCACCTTCAAACCATTGCTGGACCGCAAGAACACCTGCAAGAACTCAACGCCGGAGGGGTTTCTAACGTAGAGCCTCCGACGCTCAAGTCAGTATGTGAAAGAGATGAAAAGAGGGCTGCTCTCAGTGAGCAGCAGCAATAGTGGAGGAGAGTATAGAATGAATAGGAGTTAGTGTTTTGGGGTTACCTCAGCTCCTTTATTAGAAGCAAAAAATTTACCTGAAGTTCCCAAAATGCCCCGGCCGACTTACTGGAAATGTCCAAAGTACCCTGGTCGGTTCGCATTCCGTCTATCTCCTAGTCAGCATCTAGATTCCTTCTTATCCTTAATAGCTTTCTTCTTATCCTTGACAGCTTCCCCATTGATATGTTGAAGTATACAGGAGTCGTCGGGGATCTATGAGCCTCGAGACGTAATAAGTGGACTTGGGATGTCAACTCGAGTCGACTGGGTCCTCTTCAATCGTCGTTAGACCCTGATGTGCCTGTCTGTCTTTCCTGTGGGAGTCAACTTCTTCTAGTCGACACATGGAAGTCGACTGAGGGAGGCGTCTAACTCCTGACAGACTAGAGATATTGCAAGTCCGCAGGAAGAGTCGACTTCATATAAATCCACTCGATAATGTCTGAACCGTTATACGACAGTATGGCTATATCATCTAGTCCCCCCAAAAATTGCTCGAAGCGATTCTGTGCTTAAGAGTAAATTTGTCGATTGAACCCTTATAGGATTTCTTCTCAGTCGATCTCTTTATTCCCAATCGTCTGTATTTATCCCTTGACTCGCGAGAAACTCTTTCGCTTTACCTATGGAAATTCCCACATTGATCGGATAAGCTCGGATTTCTTTCTGAATTTCAAATTTCAAAAAGGCTTGGAATCTGACAAGACATTTCTCTCTCCACTGCTTCGTATTCTTCGCATCATTTCGTCCATTGGATCTGCCTTTAATCTAAGGGCTAGGGTTCCTTTAATTTCCTTATAAGTTCCCCTCCCCTTTTCTTCTCACACTTTCCGCACTCAGATTTCTCGAACTTCCTTTTTCTCCGGCAAATAAAGCATCCCAAGTTCTCCGGCGCTCGCTTCATTTTTCTACGCTCTTCTCAGATTTTTCAGGATTTCTTCAGTAATCATCATGTGTAAGTTCTCTTTGTTTTTCTATTTATTGCTATGCGATTTTTTTTCTTGCTTTTCTGGGCCATATGCTTGATATTCATAGATTCGTCGGGCTTTATGGTATTTTTAAACGACTTTCTGGAGATTTTTTTTTTGTTAGATCTTCAGTTGTAGATTTTTCATCTCTCCAAGTGTTTTCGTCCAGCAGTTGGTTGGATATGAAAAAACAACTCTTCTGCTTCTCTTTGGTTACCATCGATTTGTCATCCTCGCGCCGAATCGATTGAAGCAGAAACGACCTACAAATTCTTCTCGATCCTCCCTTTCTTTTATTCCTATGTCGAGTCGATTTGCACGTTTTCCTCGCTCCTTCAATGGTTCTTCTTCTTGGAGTCAAATCGCAGTTATGATTATCTTTGTTTATTGGCCGTCGTTCTCTCTTTTTTCCTTTCTCTTTTTTTTTAAGATTCCGACTCCGCCCCTGTTTTCGATCCTGTTTCTGGCTCTCTTGCTCGTGAAATCGACGAATACTAGGGTTCTGACTCTGTTCAAATAATCGATGTTAGACCGAGTGCTAATCAAAATGTCGAGCCGGAGGGCTCTGTTAACTCCAATGCCTCGCCTTTCGGCATCGACTGAGACGTGTATAATCAGGCGCTGCTGTCAGGCACTCTTTGTGAGGACCCTGAAGTTTCTCGTGCTCCTGCATCTTCTCGACTTAGCTTAATCCCTCGAGGGATTCTCATTAGGCATTTAGACATCCCTATGTATAGAACAAGTCCTGTTCATTCGTTAATAATGGCCCCTTCAGTCGAGCCTGTAGCTGTAGCATGTTCCGTAGCAAAGTTAGCTATTCTTTAACCCTTTTTCTTATGCTCTTGCAGCCGAAATCGATGGCTTCAAAGAGTACAGTGGTCTTCCCTCCGATTGGGAATTGGTTGCTCCTACAATAAATGATGACTTCAGGCGTCCTCCCCGCGGTTGTTTTACCTTTTTTAAGGATCAAATAATGTCGGGACTGCGTTCCCGATTCAACCTGAGCTGCTGTCGTTGAGTAACCTTTATGATATACCAATAAATCAGTTCAACCCCAACTCTATTCGAATAATGGTGGCCTTCATAGTCGTCACCCGCATAGTTTTAGGCAACTTCGTGCCCGAGTTTTTCCTTTATTGCTACGGGTATAGGTTTAGCAAAGACACTCATTGTTTGGGTTGTCGCGTAGGGGTGTCTTTCCTTAGAGACCTTTCTTCTAGTATTACCGAGTGGAAGAAGAAATATTTCTTCATTCGACCTTCTCTTGGTCAATATCCTTTCACAAACGAGTGGATTACCAGCAAAACCAAGCAACGCAAGCGCCCCGACTCTTTACAGTTTGTGGATATGCTGGAAGAGTTGAATAAACACGTGTGGAGCGCTCGTCAATTGACTAAGGATAGCTCTCTGCTTAACCATGTCGGCATCTGTGTCGACAAGAGTATTCCTCGACTCAATGACCCTCGTAAGCTTCTCCGTTTATATCGGTTTTTGTTTTGACTTGTTATCGATCATTTGGCCACGTGTGTTTTTGTGTTTGTTTGTTTTGACGTGTATGTATGGCTCGTATGTTTGCTTTTTTGTATTGATTCCTTCTATTGTCGACAGTGAAAGCTCTGGCTTGCTTTGAAAGAAGAAGGTCGAGGCGGCCAACAAGTCAGCTGCTCACCCTACCCTTCCCCAGGGGTCTGAGGGAGGCTCGGGCTCTGCTGCTCGAACTGCGGCAGTCGAGACGACTGCCGCTAAGAAATCTAAAGTGGTGCTCCCCTCGGCTTCTAAGCTGACTCAACCGTCGGGTTCCCATTCCCGCAAGCGACCCCAAGATCAGAGGGACGTGACTTTGGTGCCCGACTCCTTGAAGCGCCAAAAGGGGAAGGAGCCAATCGTTGAGAAAGATGCGGGGCAGTCGTCCCCCGTGAAGGTGCAGCTTGTGACCCTGCAGCAACCTTCCTGGCTTTATGACAACCCCGATCCCCTTCAGATTCTTAACTACCTCCAATCGGTGCTTCCTGAGGACGATCGAGCCCGTACCGTTGGTAATTCCTACGATCGGGCCCGCTATGCTGCTCGGCTCATCCCTCGGGTGAGTTTAGTCTTGTGTTTTCTCTTCTTTTTAGTACTATGTCGACTTCGTATCTTCTTACTTGTTCCCTCTCTTCTCAACTTCTTGTCTGCATTCTTCCCTCTATGATCGAGGAGGCGTCCTCTCCCCAGAACAACGTCAAGGTGTTGGGGGAAAAATATGCGGCCAAGTACGAAGAGCTGGCGGTCAAGGAAGAAGAGCTCGAGGCTGCTAATGCCGTCATCGCCAAACTCCGTTCCGATAAGGAGACGGCTGTTCGAAAGGATGAGAGGCTGAGAGTCGACCTAACCAAGGCCAATGACGAGGTCATGGTCGAGAGGGAAAGTGGGGTTCAGGAAGGTCGTCGACCTTCTTGAAGTCTCCTACGGGCGCTGCTTTCCTCGCCCACTACCGTAAGACTGTGGTCGAGGCGTTTTGCAAATCGTCCGACTTCCTCGACGAGTTGGTCCTTACGGCGGTCCAATATATTGACTTCGCCTGTGATACGTGGGAACAAGCTGTGGTCGAACCTGAATTTCCCGGAAGGATCGACCGGGAGGAAGTGAAGAAGACCCTCCCCGATCCCGAAGGCTTCCAGGGCGGCGAGGAACTCCCTCCTGGCCATGAGTGGTGGACTGGCCTCGAGGCCAAGGCTATTCACGCAGCTGGGCTTTCTTCTCAGCTTGAAGTCCCTCCATCCCCCCTAGTCGGCCCGACTGAATTGGTCCAGCCCAGCGGGGCTGATTATGAAGAGGAGGTCGACGAAGAAATAGAGGTCGAGAGGCCAGGGACGGAGCAGGTCGAGGAGGGAGGAGGCGCTGGAACTGAGCCGATTGATGCTGAGGGTGAAGGTGCCGCTGAGAAGTCTACGGCTGACTTCCAAAAGACTTAGATTTATCTGCTTTTGTAGTATTAGTATGTCGTTTGTATGTCGTGTTTTTATTTATTTATTGCCATCCTAACCTATTTTCCGATGTAAAGGTCGGGATGGCTTCGGATGTAAGAATCTTTCTTTAATATAATATTATCTTTATCCATTTAATCGTTTCTGTTTCTGTCGATTCTCGTGGTCGATTAGTTTTTTCTCTCAATTACTCAGTTTCTCGTCCTACTATGTCTTCTCCCAACCCTTCTTGCGAGTTGGTCGAAGTCGAGCAACTATTTTAACAGCTTCATAGCTGTTCGAACGAGTTTTTCGAGTCGTCTTCTCCCAACCCTTCTTGCGAGCTGGTCGAAGTCGAGCTATTATTTTAACAGCTTCATAGCTATTGAACGAGTTTTTCACGTCGTCTTCTCCCAACCCTTCTTGCGAGTTGGTCGGAGTCGAGCTATTATTTTAACAGCTTCATAGCTGTTGAACGAGTTTTTCGAGTCGTCTTCTCCCAACCCTTCTTGCGAGCTGGTCGAAGTCGAGCAACAATTTTAACAGCTTCATAGATGTTGAACTATGTTTTTCGAGTCGTCTTCTCCCAACCCTTCTTGCGAGCTGGTCGAAGTCGAGCTATTATTTTAACAGCTTCATAGTTGTTGAACGAGTTTTTCGAGTCGTCTTCTCCCAACCCTTCTTGCGAGCTGGTCGAAGTCGAGCTACTGTTTTTCGAAGTAATTGTTGGCTTTATAATGTTCCCGAGACTCCACTCGAGAGTTGTAACTTTATATCCGTGTTAGTCGACTCTGTAATCAATAGAGTTAATCGGCTATATAGCCGTTTTGAAAAATTTGATTTATTCTAACCATAGGGAGGTCGTTGTTCATGGATCTCCTCGACTTGAGTTGCGTGGCTCACTCCCGTAGCCCTTATCATGTCTCATTACATAGGTCGAGTGCTTCTTTATTATTTTTCAGGACAAGTCATGCTCTGACACCTTTTTGAATTTCGAATTTCAAAGATTCTTGAAATGACGCGCGTCACCTCAATCGTTGACTCTTCGTATTCTGCGCTCAATCAAGACCGTCATTATTCCCGATGATTCAATGGTTCCCCTTTGCTCTATCCTTCTATAAATATGTTCCATCTCTCCCTCTGAACTCTTTTCACCTTCTTTAAATTTCCTGACCACCAAACTTCTCTGTAACTCCGACTCTTTAGCCATCTTAATTTTACCGGCGATATTTTCTACAACTCCGGCATTCAAATCAACTGTCCCGGCCAACATGAGTAACATGGGTAAGTATTTATTGATTTATTTCCTAGTTTCTGTCGATCTACTTTTTCTTTCTTATTTTTCTGGGTTTTTGGTTTTTCTGCACCCTTGTATGATATTCGTGTTCTTCAGAACTTTTCTTGTAAGTTTTTTGTTGGATCCTTTGTGCACATGCCTCATTTCAATTTGTTGTTAGAGTATAGTCGTTTCTCCTATTTTTCGTTATGTCGACTCTTGTCGGCTTATTTGCTCCTTTCTTCTTTCCTTGAGTCGACTTATGTCGACTCGTTAGCATGCCTTCATCGGATCATAATGTACAGCTTCTTCGTTCTTTTATCCTTTTGTCGGTGTCAATGAATCGACTTTATTTTGTTTGATCTTATTTCGTGATGACTAATCTTCGACCTCGATTCTTTTCTTCTAGCTTTCCATTCCGACTCTTCCCCTAATACACTCGACGAGCTGATCGATAGGGGTCTCGACCAGTCCGACTCAGTCGAGATAATTGGCTACAGGATGGCTAACGTCTCTCCTCATTCTTTCTCTTCTCACACCTCTACTCCAAAAATCGATTGGGCTGAATATGACCAGGCACTGTTAGAGGGTGGCTTGGTAGAGATTTCAAAAAGTCCTCTTCGAGGCGAGTCTCCTTGCCTCGATCTATTTCCTCAAGGTATTCCTATTAGGTTGCTAGACATTCCCGTATATAGTACAAGCCCTGTACCTATACCAATAATTACTCCTCTCGTCGATCCTTGAGAGGTTGTAGCAATAGCCTGCCCTTTAGCCAAACTGGCCATTCTGAATCCCTTTTTTCATGCCTCTGCGGCTCAAGTCGAGGCTTTAGGCAATTTAGTGGGCTTCCCTCCGATTGGGAGTTGGTCGCTCCAGGCCTCGACAATGACTTCGCCCGTCCTCCGCAGGGCTGTCACTCTTTCTTTATTGACCAGATCATCTTTGGTCTTTGTTTTCCTATCCAAGTCGAGCTCTTGGAGATTAGCGATCTGTATACTATTCAAATAAACCAATTTTCCCCAAACGCTCTTTGTATCAAGATAGCCTTTATTGTTGTTTCTCGTATAGTCCTTCCTTTTTTCTCTGCCGAATTTTTCCATTATTGTTACAGCTACCGATTCCAAAAGGGCGCTCACTGCTTGGTCCGCCGTTCTGGCGTCACCTTTCTCGACGACCTCTCTTCGCACGTTATAGAGTGGAAGTCGAAATTCGTTTTTATCCGTCCTCCCGTTGGTGCTTATCCTTATGTAAATAACTGGATAACCACGAAAGTTAAGCAAAAGCAACGAGTACGATACGAGAATTTCGAAAAACTCTTGGAAGAACTTAATAAGCACAGTTATAGTGCCCGTCGAATAATAAGGGATCGTGATTTGGTCAATCATGCTCGGATCGTTATTTAGGAGGATCTCCCTCATCTCGATGACCCCCGTAAGCTGTTCTAACCTCTACTTCTTCTTCATTTTTTTATGAAGTCGATTTTTGGTTTCATGCTTTATTCTTTCAGCTCATTTGATTATTTATTTCGTTTCAGTTAAAGCACTAAAACGTTTGAAGGTGAAAAAAAAGGCGGCCGGTCAACCGGCTAGTTGGTATGCCCCTCCGCCGCCTGGTGGATCTGGGTTGAAATCTAGGGTCGAGAACCCTAGTGCGGCCAGGCAACGTAAAGTTTCGGGTTCCGGCGCTCGCAAGAGGCCGCAAGTGACCGGGCTCTTACCTTGATCCCCGACGACCTTAAACATTGTAAGGTTGACAAGTGCAAGGAGAAAGTGGCTGAAAATGCCGTCACTTACAAGGACGTGCTGGTCAAGATGCCTTCTCGGAACTGGAATCATCCGGAGCCGCATAAGGTGGCTAGGTACCTTAACTTCCTTCTCCCCGAGGCCGACAAATCCCGCGTCGAGGGGGATGACTATGAGCGCTCTTGCTACGCTACCCAATGCCTCACTCAGGTACTTATCTTTTGTTCGAATTCATCATTTATCATCTTTATTATTTACTCACTCCTCTCTTTTTTCTTTGTAGTTCTTAGCGGCTATTCTTCCCGGCCTCGAGGTAGGAACTAAAGTTCCTATCTCCTCTACCCAGGCCCTTGAGGATACATGTGAAGCCCAGCGTAAGCAAATTGACAAGCTGAAAGAGGACTTGGAGGCCTCAAAGGTTCTTGTCGACAAGCTAAGGGCTGACAAGGCTGTGGCTCGACATGAAAATGAGAAGCTCAAGGTCGACCTCGAGAAGGCCCGAGAGGAGGTCGTGTTTGAGAGGGACATTGGCACTATGCAGGGCCAGAAGTCGTTCCTAAAGTCTGCTGTGGGTGCCGCCTTCCTCGAGACATATCGTAAAGAGGTCGTCAAGGCTTTTTGTAATTCGCCCGAGTTTCTCGATAGGCTTTGTCCCGCCGCCGTTCAGTACTTCGACCATACTTTTGATGCCTGGGAGGCAGTGGTGGCGGGATCCGAATTCACTGGGAAGCTTGATCGTGAAGCGATGAGGGCGACGCTTCCCGACCCTGACGGATATGAAGGAGACACGTCCCTTCCAGAAGATTACCCGTGGTGGTCGGGACTCGAGGCTTGGGCCATTCGCAATGCCGGCCTGAGCGCGCAACTCGAGGCCCCTCCCGCTCCATCGATCCAGCCGAGTGGGGCTAATCATGAAGGAGGACCGATGGTGGGTGACGCAGAAAAGACTGTGACCGCCGTCGAGGGAGGTA
>CACSLK010029882.1:63347-75857 GCA_902706635.1 Striga hermonthica | reverse complement strand
AAAAAAAAGATTTGGTAACTGAATCGAATTTGATTAAGCTTTCAAGAAGACCAGATAATATATTATTCGAAGATAACGCAGAAGCAATATCACACAAGCCCTCTCTCTCTAAATTACACTAAAACACTCAGCTTTAAAGTGATGAAGAATATACCCTGCTCAAGAAGTACTCGGTTACGTTTGGAAGAAAGTGGAGTTCATTCTTTCTCTTATGTCTCCTGAATAGCAGGATCTTTCCATACTTCCTCAACAAGCGGGGCATATTCGCGTGTTGCTGCTGGGAAAAATGCATCCAAATCCCCAGTGGCAATTATGTCGAGCAGCCAGTCAGAAAAGTGCTTCAATCTTGGGTTGAGAGAATAAATGCATTGGTTATTTACCTCTGCAAAAACTTAAAGAAACCAAATCACGAAATGAAGTGAAAGCAGTACAAAATGAATTTTTTTTAATAACAGTACTAACAATAGTTACTGAACCATAAAAAATCAAGTTTTTGTCATACTTTTCGCTTCATACAACAATAATACAAAGACCATATTCAAATACCCAAATAGGTAAGACTTTGAGAAAAGAAAAGAAAAGAAAAAAAGGTAGAAAAGCAAACTCTTATGGCAGCAAAAAACCAAAGTTTCATCATTTATTGAAAACCTATTACTGAGATAACCTAAGACATAATTTTCCAAGAGTTCTTTGTTTGATATGATACCTGCTTCAGCAGATTCATCGTCAGAAGCTTGCCTTCTTCTCTCTAATAAATCTTCCTCCTCAAAACGTTCTCGAGCATCAAGCAGGATGCTGAGATACTTGTACATATTGCTCTGGATCATGAGTTTCATATCCTGTCGTTCCTCAGGGGTAAACTTGCTCCCGTACAAAAACTTGGCCTGTTCAGTGAGAGGAGGAAAAAAAAAAAAAAGAGCAGGGAACCGAGAAATTGATTAAGGATAAGAAATGGAGTAAACAATTATAACATTTTCTTAACATATTTTTTCTTCTGATTAATGTGAGCACAGGAATATTGACAGCTTTGACTGCTTAGTAGTTGTATATAACATCACCATTTTTGAAACTCAATTAAAACTACCTGCTTGAAAATGGTGCTGGTACCAGAGCCTTGCAGTCCAAAAAGAAGAAGCTTCTGAAACTTTTTTTCGGCTCAAGATAACTCGGTACAGTCGTGTAGTTGCTAGGCTCATCCTTTAGCCCATGAGGATGACCTTGAGGAACAGGCAGAGAGAACAAGGAACACACGAACCGAGTTGATGCCTAAAGTGATAAGATTTGAGATGTCGCTAAACATGATTCCACTGAAAAAAAATGCCTCTACAGTTGTAATTTATTTAAGATAATCATATTTTTTCTCTTGAAATCTAACCTTTTCCCAGATATTTCCTCTGATATTATTTTGGCCTTCCTCTTCATATCGACCGTCATCATACACCCAAAAATGGGTATCACGAGGGCATTGTACATTTGCAAGCTGAATACAAGCATTGATTGATTGAATTTCCTATATACCTAACAATTATTTAGACTAATCTATACTTGAGCTTTGGGTTGACATAATATAGAAATCAACAAACTGATGAGCATTTGATTCAAATACTTGACAACAAATTTCTAAATTAAATTACCGTGCCAATCTCAATTGAAGTATATATAAGCAAGCTTTTCAGTCTTTATCGAAAAACAATATTGCCACAGCAGTCACTCTAACAAAGTTAAAGAGATAAAAGATGCTTCAGCAAAGAGCTACAACTTTACATTAGTGTAAAGCACCCCCATTTCTCCAGGTTTTTTGTTGCATCAACATAAAACAATTGACAAAACACAGTCAGACTTGGTAAATTCCCAGATTTACCAACCTTCAGTATTCTCAGCTCAAGCTTCGTAATTTCTCGACCATTCATGTACACCTCAGTATTCCCATTGCTCGCGCTCGGGCTTAGTTTACCCGTAAAATTCAAATTCGAACTAATAATTCTATCAGGCTTCTCTCCCTCCTGTCAAATTGAACACACCACAAACTGAATGACCACATTTTCCCTCACTTATTTAAAAAACAATAAATGAAAAAAAAATTGAGTATACAAAAAATCTGTTATTTTTACCTTTCCCCAAAGACCTGATTCCTTATCATACCAATACGTGCCCGGCTTCAACTTCCTAGGCGGCAAAGGGCACCCGAAAAGCTCCGCCATCTCCTCCGTCTTCAAAGGATACCCGTTCATAATCAACTGCTCCGGCCGGAGCTGATTGGCTGCACACTCCTTCTCGGCCTTCATGATATGCTTAACCTCCAATGGGCTGAGCAAACGAGACAAAAGCCTCGAGTGCTTACCCAATCTGCACCTCTTCACCTCGTCAATCGGCTCCTCTATACACGTCACGCACTTACGTCCTTCGGGCATCGAGCCCATGGCCCGGAGCAAACAGTTGCTGCAATATTTCTTTAATCTCCCACTTCCCTTTCCCGCACCTATAGCAAACCCTCGCCTTTTTCCTCTTTTTCTTCTTCTTCTTCTTCTTCTTCTCCTTGGCTAAGCCCACCACAAATTCGGGGAAAATCTGCTTTTCCCTATCGGCCAATTGCCGCTCAGACCTATCAGCCGTGTTGAAAGTCACCACCATAGGCCGCCTTGCCTCGTTTGGAGGGAGTGGCCCGTCTTGCCAGCTGTGGACCGAGCCCGGCGAGCCCGAGCCCGAGCCCAATCGTGAAGAGAAATCATCGTTCTGCAAAACGGACACAACTGACTCGGTGCTCTGGGACAGTCTTCTTCTAGGGAGGGGGATAGGCTCGATCACAGGGGCAGAGTCGCGGGCCACGGATCGTCTAGACTCCGAAAGAGGGTCGGCAGTTGGGATTGGGCCGGGTTCAAGTCGAGGGGCTCGGCCTTTGGGATGTTGTCGTAAGGTACCGGAGGCCCATTGTACTCGAGGGCTATCGAGTAGTCCATTTTGTCGTCGTCCGGGATAGGGGCACCTGGTGGGAGCATCTTCGTGACCATATCCCTCCAGTTATCTGCCTCGTTATTCTCCATTTTTTTGCTAGGAGGAAGATATTTCTTTTACCGACGATGACGCTTCTACGCCATGGCTAGATTTGGAAGCCTTCAAATCTGAAATAATTCGATCAAGTGCAGAATCTTGGAGTTTTTTTTTTAAAAGACCCAGAGAAATCAACCGTCCGAGNNAGACCCAGAGAAATCAACCGTCCGAGCGTGGACTTTTCAGCTAGAAAGGCATTCAAACATCTCTCAGGTCGCATAAAAAACGCACAGAGGCAAAAGGGCAGACAAAAATTGAGAAACTTTCGAGTCAAAAATGGTAAACTTGTGAAAAGAAAGCTTTCAAGATTCTGAAAGTTGAAAAACTCAGAGCACGAATTCGAATAAAATACTAGATTTGTTTGTTAACCTCGACTTTCGAAGCCAACTTCCTCACATGACCCGTAAATTCTACAAGTTTAACCAGAAAGCCAAGGACTTTTGTCACTCGGCAGCAGCCCATAAAGAATTAAAATAATCAAAGTAAACAATTTTCACCATTATTTTCCCTTTTAAAATTGATGTCAAACCTTGCATCTATATTAGGAAATCTCTTTAAATTGTAATGGGCAGACAGCAAAATTGCAAACCTTTTATAACTTTTTGATAAAGATGCTGCAAAAGAAATGTGTGTAAGGTTGAAAAATGAAGACCTTTAATGAGCACACACATGTAGCTGAGAAAAAAGGACAAAGGGCAGGCAAATTAACAATGGGTGAGTGAATCAAAAATCACTAGCTTTACAGAAAAAGATCTGCTTTTTACAAGCTCCAAAGCTCTGCTTCGAGCTCTCGACACTACCAAAAGGGGTAAAGATAAGTCTCATGACTCTACATTCCCATTTTGTAAAATAGTATAAAAATTATACTTTAAATTACATTCAGTGATTATAAACTGTATCTTGCATTTACATACACATGTTTTGTATGCATATATATGTAAACTTGAGTTAATATGTCAAATAATCGTTGAAATCACCAACAAAATATACAAAACCTAGATCACCATTAAAGTTGAGCTTGGAGCTCTGTAAATGTTCAATACAAAATTACAGTAGAAAACCCCCAGCTAACACACTTATATCACGTGGGGAACAGAGAAGCTAATAGAAAGATAACACATGTGCCAATAACTAAAACACGTGACAAGAAGAAAGTAACAACGGAAAAGAAGTGCGACTTAGTAAGTGTAGCGCGACTTCAGATAAAAGGAGTAATGACAGATAAAATGCTAAAACACTCTGCATGAACATAAACCATGCACGATCAATCACATTAAGCTCCATAATTCCAACACCCCCCCTCAAGCAGGAATGGGGGGAGGCAACCACATTCCAAGCTTGCAAATGAACCGAGAAAAGTCAGCACCACCAAGGGATTTTGGGAACACATCAGCCGGTTGAAGGGAAGAGGAGATGTGCTGAGGTAAAATGAGACCGGCTTTATATTGATCACGAACAACATGACAATCAATGTCCAAATGCTTCGTTCGTTCATGGAAAACTTGGTTGGCAGAGATATGTAAAGCTGCCTTGTTATCACACCAAAGAGAGATAGGAGTAGAAAAGGGCAACCCGAGATCATTTGCCAAGTAAGTGAGCCACTGCAATTCACAAACTGTTGAAGCCATGCATCTGTACTCCGCTTCAGAGGATGAACTTGACACAGTCCTTTGCTTTTTAGTTTTCCAAGAGATCAATGCTTGCCCCAAGAAAATACAATAACCTGTCAATGACCGTCGAGTGATAGCATATCCCCCCCAGTCTACATCACAAAATGCTTCCAACTGCATAGAAGTCTTGTCTGCATAGAAAAGTCCCAGTGTTGGTGTTCCCTTCAAATATCTGAGCAAGTGCATACCTGCTGATATAGCCACACTGGCTCATAACGGTTCATATCATCACTGTTCGAAACTATCAAGTCGACTTCAACACAGTCGACTCCGCCAGTAAGGTTCCACGATACTCAGTCAAGAATCCCGGCTCTCAACCGAGTCGACGTACACCTGTCGACTAGAATAAGTCGATTTCTGGCAAGACAACAGTCAGACGTATCAGGGTCCACTAACGGTTGAATGCGATCCAGTCGACTCGACTCAATATCTCAGGTCGACTGAAGGAGTCTTGCAGTTCTTGGTTCTCGATAGCTGTGACACACCTCAGCGTATTGAGGGAGAGTTAAGGATAAGAAGGAAGCTAAGGAAGGATCTAGATGCTGACTAGGAAGTAGGCAAAATACGAACCGACCGGGGTATTCTGGACATTTCCAGTAAGTCGGCCGGGGCACTTTGGGGACTTCAGGTAAATGTTGCACTTCTATATGAAGGACTGAGGTAATCCCAAAACCCTAACTCCCATTCATTCCATATTCTTTTCATTACTGCTACTGCTCTCAGAGCAGCTCCATTCATCTCTTTTATATGCTGACTTGAGCGTCGGAGGCTCTACGCCGGAAACCCCTCCGGCGTTGAGTTCTTGTAGGTGTTCTTGCGGCTCAACAACGGTTCGAACGCCATCACATCAGATCTAAGCTCATTCGCATCGGTTCATCCCAGATCTGGACGTTTTCCCATTGGACCGTTCCAGATCTAAGAAGAGACCCATCATTTTGGCGTCGTCTGTGGGGAGTTCTTGAAGGAAGTAAGAGCTTTACACCTAGTTTGGATCTGTTTCCGATGGCTGGCAAGGAAGGACCGCAGAAAAACTTGAATGAAGATTTCAGGGCGGCATGGACTGACAAGCAACCTCTGCCGATCCCCAACCCCAGACCACCGCTCCAAGTATTCGGTTTCCCACCGTTTGGGGCACACGCGCCATCATGAGGGCGTATGGGGGAAGAAACGCCTATCACCCCACCAGGAGTCAAGATCCCAGTGCTCACTCAAGGGGAGACCAGTCACGTGAGGAGCACGAGCGGAGAAGTCAACGGTCGTGAGTCAATCGAGACGCTCCTAAGTCTGGGAAAGCAGCCTGGACCGCTCGAGCCAGGACAGAGATCGCTGCCGCAAGGCGAGGAGCAAATGCTGACCATAACACGGGGCGAGATGCAGAGGATGATTGCCGAAGCTGTGGCTGCCCAAATCAAACAAACACCAGTCGAACAACCCAGGGTGGAGCAACCCCGAATCGAGCAAGCTAGGATCGAACAACCTCAAAATGAGCAGCAACCTCCTAAACGCGAACAACAGACACAATGACATGAAAGGCAGAACAGGAGGGTAGACGAGGAGGAGTCCTCTGTCAGAACCGTTAATCCACAAGCCAGAAACGACACGCTGGAGCAGCTGTTAGCACAGGTCCGAGACTTGCAGGCTCGGGTGGAAGGAAGAAAAACGGGAAGCTCGAGGGGACACCCTTTTTCACAACATATTTTAGATGCCGATTTGCCTCAAGGGTTCAGGGAGCTTAACATTTGGTATGACGGGTCGACTGATCCCTCTCGACATCTCAGAAGTTTAAAAAACATGGCAGTATTGCACCGATACAACGACCCCGTTCAGTGTCGAGCATTCCTGACGACCCTGCGAGGGCCCACGCAGGATTGGTTTCATCAATTGCCCCCGGGGGCCGTCAGGGATTTCGATGGATTTAGCTCGAGCTTCCTAAACCAATTCGAAAGTGTAAAAGCCCAAGAAAAGTCGTACCTTACTTTGATAGGTATGCATCAGAAGGAAGGGGAATCATTGAGGGACAACGTGGCGAGGTACACACGGGCGTGTGTCGACGTCCCCTCGGCCACTGAGGAGATCAAGTCGGGAGGACTCACTCGAGGGCTACTCCCGGGATTGTGCAGAAATTCCCTAGCGAAGCGGCCCGGAAGGACGTTCGATGAAGTATTGGAAGGTGCGCCACATACATGAATGTCGAGGAAGCCGAAGCCGTCTTTCTGCAAGCAGCTAAGCCAAAAACTGAGCCTCGGGACGAGAAGAAGAAGGATAAAAAGCTTGTCGCGACAACTGAAAGGAAGGGATCCCCGAGGACCGAAAGAGAAGGACGATCAAGGGGGTGGAGGACAGCCCAATATACTCCTCTGTCGGCCTCACATGCAAGGATACTGGAGGTTATGGAGAGAGAGATCCGTGATAACATTGTCAGGTGGCCACGGACGAGAAAAGATGGGCCGACAAAGCCTAAAAGTAACCTTTATTGTCGATTTCACAAAGACTACGACCATAACACCGATGAATGTCGGCACCTAAAGAATGAAATCGAGAGACTAATCAAAGCAGGCCATCTGAAGGAATTCCTTTATAAAGATCGAGAACGAACCAGTCGGCGAGGGGAGAGAAGCAAAAGCCCTCACAAGAGGGCAAGAACACCCGATAAGGAGGAGCTTCCCCAGAAAAGAGGAGTAATTCATATGATATTCGGAGGGCCAACCGATGGTGATTCAAATCGGGCTAGAAAAGCATACGCTCGAGGGCATCACAGAAAGACCGAAGTGCAACAGGTCGAGGAAAATGGTCCAGTGATGAATTTTGGACCAGCAGACATGGGAGCGGTCGAGAGACCTCATAACGATGCCTTGATGATCACAGCTCAGACATCGAGCTATGAAGTCCAGAGAATCTTTGTCGACACAGGGAGCTCGGTGAATGTGATTTTTTTCGATTGCCTTAAACGGATGGAACTTGACATTGAACTCTCACCTCTCCACACTTCACTTTTTGGATTTAATGGCTCAGAAGTCGCAACCCTGGGGGAAACCACTCTCGCTGTCGTCCTCGGGGAAGGCGACTTGAGGAAGGTGAAAATGGTGCGATTTGTCATGGTCGACGTCGAGTCGGCTTATAATGTGATTCTGGGAAGGCCAGCACTCAACACATTCCATGCAGTAGTGTCAACCTATCATATGAAGCTAAAGTTCCCCGTCGGGGATAAGGTAAGGGAGGCCCGAGGGGACCAGAGGCTGTCAAGAACCTGTTATCAGATTGCAGTAAGGACAAACCAACGAACGGAGGTGAAAGAAGGAAAAAAGCCGGTGTCAAATGAAAAAAGACGAAGGGAAAGTGATCTTAAGCCACATGGGGAATTAATGGAAATTCAAATCGGGGAGAGAGAGGAGCAGACTACGCAAATAGGGCGAGAACTGGAAGAAGAGTTACGTCGGCAATTGGTGGGACTGCTGAAAGAATTCAGGGACATATTCGCTTTCTCCCCTGAAGAGCTAACAGGAATCGATCCCGATTTCATGGAGCACAAGCTTAATGTCGACCCCCTGAAAAAGCCCGTGAAGCAGCAGCTTAGACACCATGGTGCAGAAATCGACAAAGCCATAGAATTCGAGGTGGACAAATTGTTGAAAGCCAAACATATCAAAGAAATTCAATTCCCAGAATGGATATCAAACACGGTGATGGTAAGGAAAGCACTAAATAAGTGGCGTATGTGTATTGACTTTCGCGATTTAAATTTAGCTTGCCCGAAGGACCACTACCCCCTGCCGAGAATCGACCAGCTGGTCGACTCTACTGCTGGCTGTCAATTGCTAAGCATGATGGACGCGTCCCAGGGGTACCACCAAATTCCCTTGGCTCCTGAGGATCAAAGCAAAGTTAGCTTCGTGACGAGCAAAGGGACGTATTGTTACGTCGTTATGCCTTTCGGACTCAAGAACGCAGGGGCAACATACCAAAAGTTGATGGATCGAATGTTCAAATCACAGATCGGGCAAAATATGGAAGTTTACGTGGACGATATCTTGGTGAAAAGTAGGTCCTCGATCTCGCATGTAGAGGACTTAAGGGAAGCGTTTACGATACTAAGAACATTTGGAATGAAGCTGAATCCGAGTAAATGTGCCTTTGGAGTGAAGGAAGGACGATTCCTGGGCTATATCATAACTGAAAGAGGCATTGAAGTGAATAAGGATAAAGTGCAAGCCATACTCGACATGACCCCACCAAAGAATGTTAGAGAAGTACAAGTCCTGACAGGTCGAATTGCAGGCCTAAGTCGATTCATAGCCCGGGCGGTGGAAAGGAGCTTCCCTTTCTTCAAGTTACTCAAGAAAAAAGCTTTCCAGTGGGGTGACGAGGCTCAGATGGCGTTTGAAAAACTGAAGGAGTTTTTGAGCGAGCTACCATTGTTAACAAAGCCGGAGTCGGCGACGAGTTGGTGCTCTATATCTCGGTGGGAGTCTTTTCTTTGAGTTCTGTGTTGCTGCGAGAGGCTGAAGGGGCTCAACAGCCGATCTATTATACAAGTCGAGTGCTTCAGGGCGCAGAAGCAAGATACTCCGAGGTCGAGAAGGCCGCATTAACATTGGTACTCACAACCAGAAAATTGAGGCCGTATTTCCTGAACCATGTGATAATAGTAAGGACAAATTTCCAGCTCGGTGAGACATTGGGTTGACCTACCGTGTCGGGTCGACTCGTAAAATGGGCAGTTGAACTCAGCGAATTTTCCATCAAATACGAACCTCGACGAGCTATAAAGGCCCAAGCTCTAGCCGGCTTTATCCAAGAAGGGACCAAAGGAGAAAGCAAGAAATGGATGATGCACGTCGACGGGTCTTCGTCAGCTAAGGGATCTGGTCAAGGGGTAACCCTAGTGTCCCCCGAAGGCGAACAGCTCGACTTCGCCATCAGAATGGGGTTTAAAGCATCCAACAACGAAGCAGAATACGAGGCCCTAATTAAGGGAATCCAACTGGCAATCACGGGCGGAGCGACGGAAATCATGGCGCATTCTGACTCACAACTAGTAGTGGGGCAAGTATTGGAGAATTGTGAAATCAAAGAGGATCGGATGACAAAGTATGTCGAAGAAATTCAGAGCCTAGTACGAGGTTTGGACAGCTTTGAGCTAGCGCAAGTACCTCGAGAAGAGAATAAGCAGGCCGACTGGCTCGCGAGAATCGCAAGCTCGAACGAAGGAAAAATGGGGAATCATATTACCACACTACACTTAGAAGGAAGTGTCCCGAGTGAGACAATGGAGGTCGATGAAAACCAAGATTGGCAAAAAACAATTCGCGAGCTGTTACAGAGTCGAGTCCCAGAAGGTGACAAACAGGAGGCTGAGAAAGCAGCCCGATATTTGAGTAAATATTTTGAGATCGAAGGAGTCTTGTATAGGAAGTCGATGGTCGGGCCCCACCTGCGATGCGTTTCTGAAAGAGAAGGGGACCATGTCTTGAAGGAAATCCATGAAGGATGCTGCGGAGCACACATAGGATCATGAGCCCTAGCTGGTAAAGCCCTTCGGGCAGGCTATTATTGGCCCAATATCTAAAAAGCAGCCGAGCGATTAGTACAAGGATGCGATAGATGCCAGCGTCATGGTCAAATCCCCCACGTTCCAGCCGAAACAATGACGACGATCAGCTGCCCGATCCCTTTTGCTCAATGGGGAATCGACTTGGTAGGCCCCTTGCCAATGGGAACGGGGCAGCGAAAATTTATGGTGGTTGCCGTTGACTACTTTAGCAAATGGGTAGAAGTAGAACCTCTGGCAAAAATCACTGAAGACAAAATGATACATTTCCTGTTCAATAATATCTGCTGTAGATTTGGGATTCCAAAGATCTTGATTTCGGATAACGGGACGCAATTTCAAGGAAAACGGATCCAGGCTTGGTGTGTCGACATGGGGATCAAACAGCGATTCGCCTCAGTTGCGCACCCTCAGGCGAACGGCCAAGTTGAAGTGACAAACAGAATCATCTTGCAAGGGCTGAAGAAAAGACTGGAGAAAGCATCTGGTGCCTGGGTCGACGAGCTGACAACGGTCCTATGGGCCTATAGGACGACCCCGAGAAGTTCAACGGGGCAATCACCATTCCACATGGTTTATGGAATGGACGCTCTATTGCCCATCGAGGTTAGATTGCAATCTCACAGGTCGACATTCTATGAGGAAAGGACCAATGAGGAGTTAGCGATAGAAGCCCTCGACATAATAGAAGAAATACGAGAGGAAGCCTGGCTACGGTCCGTAGCATACAAGCAAAAAATACGGGCAGCCTTTGACAGAAAAGTCCGCACCAGGCGATTTCAAGTGGGAGACCTTTTCCTCAAGCGAGCGGATGCCCTTAAACATGTCGGGAAGCTGGAAGCCAACTGGGAAGGACCTTACACCATCACCAAAGTACTCGAAAGAGGCGCATACGAACTCGAAGATGGCGAAGGACGGCAGCTGCCGCGATCCTGGCACGTGATTCATCTCAAACGCTTTTATGCTTAAGAATTTCACTCTTTTTGTACTGAACCATGGTTAATCAAATTCAGTAATGCAATCTCTCGATTTTATATTTAAGGTTTGGACTTTTATATTTCCATGTCGATTTTATTATAAATAGAAAAATTAAGTCATATCAAGCAGCAAAAGTTGTATGCCTCGAGCGAAATCTCGGCAAGGCTATAAAGCCCACGACTATGAAAGTTGACTCAAGCAACAAAGGTTGCATGCCTCGAGCGAAATCTCGGCAAGGCTATAAAGCCCACGACTATAAAAGTCGACTCAAACAACAAAAGTTGTATGCCTCGAGCGAAATCTCGGCAAGGCTATAAAGCCCACGACTATAAAAGTCGACTCAAACAACAAAAGTTGTATGAATCGAGCAAAATCTCGGCAAGGCTATAAAGCCCATGACTATGAAAGTCGACTCAAACAACAAAAGTTGTATGCCTCGAGCGAAATCTCGGCAAGGCTATAAAGCCCACGACTATGAAAGTCGACTCAAACAACAAAAGTTGAATGCCTCGAGCGAAATCTCGGCAAGGCTATAAAGCCCACGACTATGAAAGTCGACTCAAACAACAAAGGTTGCATGCCTCGAGCGAAATCTCAGCAAGGCTATAAAAGCCCGCGACTGCAAAAGTCAGCACAAACAACAAGTTGTCTCATATAACCCATCTACGGCTGCAAAAGCACTAACTACAAAATGTGTGAGCAAAAGGAATGTCGATAAATCTACAATCGCGTAGTTGCAAGTAAAAACTCAAGGAATGCATGAACAACAACGTTGCAGGAACGTAACGACTTAAGCCAAAGATAACATAAGGAGTAATATTTAAAAAAAAAAGGATTCGTTACAAGAGTCGTCTCAACCTTTACCAATGGGAAAATTAGGTTGATCAGAACAAGAATAAACGACAAATAGAAGGCAAAAAGCCTTGAAAATACAACTAAGTTATGACATCTTCATCGCTCTCCTCGAGGACGGTCACGACCTGATCACCATCATCGGGCCCGACAGGATGGATGGGAGAAGGCAGGGGAGCATCCAGTTGATAGGTGAGCTTAGCCTCTCGAACAACTTTCGCCTCGAGACCCGTCCACCAGGGGTAGTCGTCCGGAATGGACGGATCGCCCTCATAACTGTCGGGGTCGGGAAGCGCATGCTTCATTGCCTCCCGGTCGAGTTTCCCAGCAAACTCAGATCCCGCCACCACAGCCTCCCAAGCGTCGAAGGCATAGTCGAAATATTGAACGGCGGCGGGTTAGAGCTTATCGAGG
>CACSLK010029878.1:13693-29761 GCA_902706635.1 Striga hermonthica | reverse complement strand
ACGGGCGTCGTGATCTCGCGCAGGCGTCGACTGGCAGCGCGGACGATCGGCGACAGCAAGCAGCAGGGACGGACGGGCGTGATCGCTGGGGCCTCACGGGCGTTGCTGGACGTCGTGCGTTGGGCTCGGCGATGCGCGAATGCTCGCGGTAACGTGCGGTCGCGCTGGGCTGAGCTCGGTTGACTTCTGGCGGTGGTTGGCGATCTCCGGCGGTGGTTCATGGCGGCGAACGGCGGCGATCGGATGGTGATGATGACCGAATATGTATGTATTAGAAAGCTCAATCAATTGTACCAAAAAACCTTCTGATGGATTACCTAAACACCTATCGGATCTCCCAAACTCTTGAACAAAGTAATTCCCTCGTGTATGTAGTAGGGAAAAATCGGCCAAGACAACTCTTGTAGAAGAGTATGGGACATGGTGTATTTATAGGCTCCATTAGGGATTTTAAGGAGGTGCTAAATATGGGCTTATTCCATTAGGCCTAGGACTCCTAATTCCAATCCAATACTAACTCAATCTAGGAAGGAGATCTCCTACTAATCTTCTCTCTTCTAGAAGACTCCTAAGTCTCCTAACACTAGAGAAGATCCTTGTAGGAATTTCCTTTCCTAATTAAATTAATAAACATGGAATAGAATTAAATCCTAATTTAGGAAACCTAATTTTACTCCAATTAATTAATACAATGTAGGAAATATATTTCCCACTAATCTTCATCTTCTAGAAGACTCCCAAGTCTCCTAATCCCAAGAGAAGATTCTAGTAGGAATTTTATTCTCCCAATTAATTAATTAATATGGAATAAAATTAATTCCTATTTAATGGAATTAAATAATAAAACATCCCACTAGAGTAATATTATTGCTCTCTCCATTTAGCCACTATTTTACCAATAAAATCGAGCCTCCATGATTAAATAATATTAATCTAATTGATCGATTTACCTTCCTATGATTAAGATATAACGTCCGTTGATTAATTAAATTACTGACAAAGTAATTAATCAACTTCTTATTCATTTTCGAAATTAGTACCACTCAGCCTTTAACCATTATGTCAGACAATCGTCTACCTGCAGGGTTTAACATAAGGTTCCTTTCTGAGCTCATTTCGGGGACGTCATCAATCCAGCGCACTAGAACATAGTGACTGTAAATAATCTATAATAGCACATCATATAATTATTCTTACTTACAAAAATACCTCGTATGTCATCCTAACGGAATAGAGATCACTTGGTAAATCAAATAAATAAGAAATAATAATATATGCCTACTTTATATTATTTTATAGCTTAAGAGAATGCATCAATCACTGAAGGTCTAGGTTACGACAACGGTCAGTGAGTCTCATATCCTTATCCTTCCGTGGTCCTGTTCAACACTTAACATAAGTTCTAGTGTAATCCTTCAGTCAAAGACCAACTGAATCGGGAATACACTACAGTCTTTTTCTATGTGGGGTCTCACTGCCAGTCTAGACTGTGAACGAATAGTTTAGTCTTATAAGGAACCGATAGGTGATCTTTTCATTCGAAACTCTTCGAACCACACTATCTCAATATAAGACATGGAGTATGTATTGCATAAATAAATAAACTGCAAACATATGTACTTTGACTGAAACATGATTGCCAGATCAAAATGGAATTGATAGAAACTGTAAAACACAGCTTTTACAACATACCTCTAACAAGCATTGCATACATGAGACTTCCTACTGCCGAAGAATAAGGAACTGTTTTCATGTCCTCTATCTCCTTAGTCGTCTTGGGAGACAACTCCTTAGATAAAGGTACTCCATGTCTGAAAGGTAATGTACCTCTCTTAGAGTTCTGCATACTGAATCTGGCCAAGACAGTATCTATATATGAAGACTGGGATAAGCACATCATTCTTTTCTCACAATCACGAATGATCTTGATACCAAGAATGTGTCCTGCTTCACCCAAGTCCTTCATATCAAACTGCTTAGACAACCAAGCCTTTACGTCCGAAAACTCCTTCTTGTTGTTGCCAATAAGAAGTATGTCATCCACGTATAGCACAAGAAACACCACCACGCTTCCACTAATCTTCTTGTGTACACAGTGCTCATCCGGACATTGGGTGAATCTATATGACTGGATTTCCTCATCAAACCGAATATTCCAAGACCTTGAGGCTTGCTTCAGTCCATAAATGGACCGATTAAGCTTACAAACTAAGTGCTCATGCCCTTTTGCAATGAATCCTTCTGGTTGCTGCATATAGATGTCTTCCTAAAGGTTCCCATTAAGGAAAGTCGTCTTAACATCTATCTGCCACACTTCATAATCCATATGAGTGGCTACAGCTAAGAGAATCCGAATGGATTTAAGCATAGCTACTGGTGAAAAGGTTTCATCATAATCGATACCCTCTTTCTGTGTATAACCTTCCGCAACAAGCCTAGCTTTAAAGGTTTCCACTTTTTCATCCGATCCCCTCTTTCTCTTGTAAACCCACTTGCATCCAATGGGACGTATCCCATCGGGTGGTTCTATAAGATCCCAGACCTGATTGGTGTTCATAGACCCCATCTCAGCTTTCATTGCAACCTTCCACGAATTTGCATCTCTATCTTGGAGTGCCTCATCATAAGTTCTTGGGTCCGATTCTAGGTCTCCTGGAACTGAGTCTGATGATTCTCCAAGGCCTATCCATCGGTCGGGTTGTGTAGAAACCCTCCCACTACGACGAGGTACCGTCTGTACTGGCATACTATCAGTGTTATGTGTTGCAGTACTATGTGATGTATCTACTTGCGCACTCGGTGGGGAACTATCGATATCTCTCCCTAAATCCTCTAGGACAAGTTTACTACTGGGCTTATCATCTATGATATAGTCTTCTTCCAAGAATCTAGCGTTCGTACTAACGATCACCTTCTGATCCTCAGGACTATAAAATAAACCACCTTCCGTTTCCTTGGAATAGCCGACAAACAGTCTCACTTCTGATCGTTTCTCCAACTTGCCAGCCTCCTGCACTAAGACATGTGCAGGCCAACCCCAAATTCGAATATGTGAGAAACTAGGCTTGCGCCCTTTCCACAACTCATAAGGAGTACTGTCTACTGATTTTGAAGGAACAGAATTCAGAATGTAACATGCTGTCTCTAATGCAAATCCCCAAAACGAATCTGGTAACTTCGAATAACTCATCATTGACCTACCATTTTCATAAGAGTTCTGTTTCTTCGCTCTGAAACCCCGTTTTGCTGGGGTGTGCCGGGTGCAGTCAGCTGGGATTCAATCCCTGCTTCCGATAGGTATGTCCTAAGCTCTCCAAAGAGGTATTCGCCTCCTCGATCAGATCGAAGACACTTGATACTTTTACCTTGTTGTTTCTCCACAACTGTCCTATACTCCTTGAATTTTTCAAAGCATTCGGACTTGTAGTGCAACAAGTAAATGTACCCATATTTAGAATAATCATCAATAAAAGTGACGAAATACTCATAGCCTCCTCTAGCTTGGATCGACATGGGACCACACAAATCAGAATGAATCAATCCTAGCACTTCTTGGCTCCTTCGCCCCTTTGCCGAAAACGGCCTCTTGGTCATCTTACCTTCTAGACAGGACTCGCAAGTTTGGTAATGATATTCTACTGGACCAAGATGCCCAGTAGATTTCAACCTTTGAATCCTCCTAAGGTTGATCTGCCCAAGCCTAAGGTGCCAAAGATATGCTTGATTCATCGAAGACTCTTTTCTCTTATTAGTTTTAGTCGAGACATTATTCGATTCATTTTGTTGCAGTGTGGGAGACTTTGGTTTCATAACATATAAATTGCCAACCATTGAACCAGAACAAATCAAATGATTACCATAATGAATAACAACTGAGTTATTAAACGAAACTGAATAACCATTCAAAACGAGTTTAGAAACTGAAATTAAATTCTTCCTAAAACTTGGAACAAAAAGACAATTGTTCAAAACCAAAATACTAGCATCAAATACTAAAGTAACTACTCCCACTGCAACTGCTGCTACTTTCGTAGCATTGCCCATGTAGACTGTAATCTCTCCATCCCTAAGCCGTCTGGTTTCCTGGAACCCCTGCAAAGAATTGCAGACATGATCAGTGGCTCCATTATCTACACACCAGGTACTGGTCGATACAACCACTAAACATGTTTCTACGACGGAAGTATGAGAGTTACCTTCTTTGCCCTTCTTGAGGAGAGGACGATCGACCTTCCAGTGCCCTGACTTATTGCATTTGTGGCATCTACCTTTCGTCCTGGGTTTTCCCGTCAATAAAACCTCCAAGAACCTCTAGCTCATTCAGTTGTGCCATGACCTTGAGAGCATGCTCCCTTACGGGTGTACCCTCTGCCATACGCGTGTTCATCAGAGCACTTAAAGCCTCTTGTCTTGCAGCCCTCGACTGATGCCCAAACAAATCCTTGAGGTTCAGAAGCATATCTGCAGCAGTGGCCATTGACTGATGCTGATGTTGAAGGACATTTGACATAGAATCCAGAATGTAACACTTCGCCTTCTCATCAACCTTCTTCCACCGAGCATACTCATGTTTCTCCTCATCTGCGGCATTATCAGCCGGCACATCAGGACAAGCCTCAGTTAGCACATACTTATAGCTTTCAGCAGTCAGCACTATGTCTAAGTTCCTTTTCCAATCAATGTAATTAGGACCAATGAGTTGATTTTCTTTTAGGATAACAGACAACAGATTGAACGACATGATGAATAAACCTAAGAATTACGAAAATATTTTACTGATTAAACATTTTGAATTTAACTGTTAATATTGACATCCTCAAAACAATACTAACTTAATTTCACCGACATCCTTAAACCTTGAGAATTCAGTATGATGCTCGGGCAACTATACTAATTCTTCGTTTCTTTAAAGAAGGGTTTTTCTAGAACCCATTAATTTCCATTAGTCAAAACCAATTTCATGACGAACGAAATAAATAATCGGTCACCGTTTGGCCATGCAATAAAAATCAGGGACCCCTCGGGGGGTTATGAAATGAATCGCATTCTAAGTGAATCCCATTTCTCGGTCCTAAGGTCGTCAAATCGATTATACGTTCACCTCGGGGTGACCCGTACGCTCTCATTTGATTTCCTCTAACCGTCTAAATTTAGAAATTCGTTCTGATAATTATCCTTCAATTAATTTTCAAGTAATGTCATCCTCGGGGAAGCCCACACTATCAATTAATTGATTTACCAATGAATTAGAAATAGAGGCCTTAGGAATTTAAAATTATCTTAACTTTAAATATCCTTCTCAACTTAGTATTTTAAATAAGGATTTTTAATATATATATATATGTATATATATTTATATATATATATATATATATGCAATTCTAAATAATTCTATGCACACAAGGCAACAATTATTCACATGCATAAATAAACAAATAAATAATTAATGCCATAAATAAATATCCACTATTATGGCCAATTAAGTATTTATTCTCCTTGGATTAGGATTTCTGTCCTAAACCAACTGGAACTCCCACTGCAGTAGAATCCCGGTTGACTTGTACTGCAAGTTCCACAAAACCTCCACAAGTAGAAGCCGCGACCGCGCTGGCCAGCCTTGGATCCCGGCTCCGGTTTCTTCCTTGCTTTGTCGAGTCTCTTTGGATCATTGTGAAGGCCCGGTCTCCAACGGTCGATCACAATTCGAAAAATATAATTTACAAAATTACATAAATCGATTCCTAGATCCAACGAGTGGATGTACATGCCTTCTACTAATAAATTAAACTATCCGGTCAACCCCCGGGCAATTAATACAAGCATTCATCCATAATTCCATGACAATCCTGAGGCTTTAAAAAGAAATTTAAAACCATACAACCAACCATCAATTAAGCACAAGAACATAAAAGGGTGGCCATAATAGTGGATTAACTACTTCCTGCAAAACCAAGTTATGCATATAATACAATAATGGCTGCGCTTGAGCACACATAGACAATATAAGCAGTTTAATCCGGATCTTGTACACAACGGATTAACCTTAGGCTCTGATACCAATTGTTGGGACATATGAGGATCTCGATATGCACAAATCACGGACAAACATTCAACATAAACCTATGCGCAACGGATCTAAAGGTTTGATGAAGAAAACTTACTGCTTAAAATTTATGTAGATCTGGCTGGCCCGAACAGTTGACCGCAAATCAAATCTTCTCGGAATCGAACAAACTTGACCAATCTGAAAAGTTGGCGTCACGGCGAAGTCAACGACGTTGACCGATCGGAAATCGGACGGTTCACGCGCTCTCACGCGGCGCGTGCAGCGGCGGCTGGCGGCGATCTCGACTGCGATCTCTTCGTCTCGTCGTCCTGGTCGTTGTGGTATGGTCACTTGCTGGTTTTGGTCTCCGGTTTGGATGTATGATAGATCTGATTTGAATCCCGTATACACCTTAAGATCTTCTACTGTATTCTCAAACAGCTATCTAGATCTTGTATCAGTGGAGCACAAGAAATAGAACTACTCCTTGGAAGAGAGAGAGAGAGGGCTGGACGTGTTTCCCAAGGTTGTGGGATTGTTATCTTCTTCCATGAGCCTAATGCTGTATATATAGAGTTACAGTAGGGACCCTAAGGAGAATAGGATAAGAGCTTCTAATATATTAATACTGTGGAGCAACCCCATAATTAATATATTAATAATATTAAAGTCCACCACAATAATATTATTGCACTCCCCTCACCTATCCCAAATTACATTTGAGACTCCTTATTATAATTATCCGATTTACCTCCCCATGTTTAAGATATAATGTCCATTAATTAATTCGATCACTAATAATCAAGAATTAATTAATATATTATATTACCGAAGCTAGCGCTTGCTCATAGCATTCATATTATCTCGGAATAAATCCACCTGCAGGGTTTAGCATAATATTCCTTCATGAACTCACTTCGGGAACATCATCATACTAACGCATATTGTAACACCCCGAGTTTTATTAATAAAGGAAAAATACTAGTTTTTAATTTTTAAGCTACCCTTTGTTAATGAATAATCATGTTCATGTTCAAGTTCAGGTTAATCAGCTAGTTAAATTCCAAGTTCGACGTTAAGTCGAAAAGCTATTCGGTTTATTTTATTTTCAATAACCGAGTTAGTTCTGCTAATTAGTTCCCAAAACGTTTATTTTTTTAAATTGACATTAGTAGTCGGGATTAGTTATTTTAAGTCGACATATTATTCGAAATTGAGATATTCGAATAATGGTCGAAGTCGAATAGGTCGAGACTAGCAAGTTAATGTAGCTTAATATTATTCAAAGGGTAAGTATCATTAGAGATTGTTTTAGTTTTATAAAGTTAAACGTGAATTTGAGCTTAAGCATTAGCCAAGGTAAAGAAATGCACATGACTCAAATTGAAGGAAATTGTATAAAATCATGCGCATAGTATAGGTTTATGAACTAGACCTTGAATTTTATTAATCGGTGGTCAATTTGATGGATTTAAATCCATTGAAATGTGATAAGGACACACAAAATTCAGATTTTAAGAAGCAGCCACCTAAGCTACTTGCTTAAGCAATTATATCGCCACCATCAACTTCTTTAACGACACGTGTCCTTGGGAAAATAAATTTTAGTAGTGATAGTCATGAATTTTGCCGCCCCTTCAGCAATTATAAAACAAGTTTTAAGTGGAGAGAAGCAATTCTAGTTATTCCACTTAAAAGTTCTCTCTTTTAATGGCTTTCAAAGTAAAGAGCCGAGAGTAGTGAGGGGCAATATTAAAGCATCACCAAGCTACTACTTTGATTAATTGGATTCACCATACTAAGTGTAATAAGAGAAGAAGCTTAGGGTGTTAGTATTTCATTTGAGCCATTTTTATTTAGCAAAAGGCCACCGTAGTTAGGCCAACACCCGGGGAGCCGAGGGAAGAATGCACGTGGGCGTCTACCGAGCGGACGCGGGTGCACGCGCGGGCCTTAGTACCTTTCGCGAGTAGTCGAAGGGGTAATCTCATGTCGACCTTCTTTAAGTATTTATGTGTTCATGTTTATTCTGTCAAAATATGTCATTCCATGTTCATTCATGTAATGATTGTCGGATGAAGTTATCAAACGGTCGAGTGAATCGGTCGAAGTAGTAGGCAACGCATATAGCGCACGTCACGGCAGTTCATGTCTCATCGTTCATACTAGGTTATATTCACGGTCATCCGATCGATTTAAGTGTATTTGATCATGTCATATTATATTATGTTATGTTATGTTAATTCAATATTAAGTTGTCGGGTGAAGTCGCTGGATGGCCGGCAAGGGCCGGCCGTAGCCGCTCTGCCCGCACATAGCGGTCGCAATGTGCCGGCAGTCAGGTAGGTTGAGCGAATGTTGTGCGTCTATGCCCATTCGGGCATCGCGTATGGTGTTTACCGCGTCAGACGTCAATAGGCCTCGGACAATGCCAAACAGCACGCCCGAGCGTCTAGTACCGCCAGGGTCACCCGGCAGCGCCCGTGCGGTACTAGTTCACGCCAGCCAACGCTAGTTCGCGTGTCTATATACCAGTTACCTGTTATGGCGCTTGGTAGCGCCAGGAATTGCCCAGTCGCGCAAGTGCCGGTGCCCACAGAGCCCGACAGCACTAGTCGTCATGTCATGCATCCAGTCGACCGTCGGTTGTGCCCGACGGCACCTAATGGTCGTTCCATGCGCGCAGGTTGTACCAGTCACAACTGCCAGCGCCTAAGTCATGCCCGGTCGTGCACAGGCTAATGTCTGTCGCGCCCGGTAAGTTTCAATCAACGTTGGCCATGCCTAGTAGCATGCCAGCGAGCTAAGTCGTACGCCAGTGCGCGCGGTCGTCCACGACCGTGCTCAGTTGAGTCGAGCAAGGCCCGACCGTACTAGGCCGGGCTCAATCCATGCCAGTGCCCGCGCACAGTCTGTGCCTGCGCATAGCCATGCCAGCGCCCGTGCCCGCAGGTCTTAGCAGGCCAGTTGACCGAGCCAGCAGCCAACCGCTTGGCCACAGCAGGCCGGCTTTTCGTCCAGACCGGAACCTGACCGGTTCGGACCGGTTCAGCGTATGTTTTAATGTTTAATGTCCTGGTTCATAATGAAGTCCCAATTTCAGTTAAATTTCAGGTCCGATCCAGTTCAGTAAATTCATGTCAGTTCAGTTCTGATTTTAGCCGGTTTCGGTTATACCGGTTAAGTCCAAATATCAGGTTTAAGTCCAGTAGAGCATCTTAACATATTAAAAAGTTATTTTTATCAGTATGAGCATAGTATTTAGTAATTGTTTATATTATTTTTTCAGTTTGATCAGGTTACAGATATCAGCACTTACGTTTTCAGAACAACAGTTCTGGTGGGGACTCAGACTAAGTACTACATTGATTATAATTACGGTACCATGCTTGAGGTATGTATTTCATGTGAGGTATCCGCTCGGAATGGTCGCCGGTCCATTCTGGGTTCTAGTGGCCCTAGTCTGCCCACTAGAGTGTGCACATGGTGTCCGACATTAGTTTTTGCTGGAAGATGAGGTAACGGTCATGATCACGTTGCGTGACAATATCAGATTCATGTTCATGTTATTACCGGTTTCGTGTTGAGGTTATGTATATGCCGATATCATGATGTTGTTATTATTTTCAATGTTTACATTAGTATGAGTTTCCACGGAGCACAGTGCCATAGGGCTCACTTCCCATTGTTATCATGTTTTTCAGGTCAGGATGTCGGGCAGGGAGCATGAGATGACGAAGGCTTCAGGACTTTCATGTTTTGATTGTATATATAATATGATGGTTTACGTTTCCGCTGATGATGACTTTTAACGAACTTATATTATGACGGATTTTTGGAAAATTTTATGCTTTTAATGACAGTATGATTTTATTAAAAATTAAAATAACGATTTTTCAAATTAAGTCACGTTTTTACGGTAACACCCCAAATCAGTTTTCGCAAAGTAAAAGGTTTTATTTTTAATAACTTTGCGCAATTTTCGCACTCTGATTTTACGATAAGGCGGGGTGTTACAATTGGTATCAGAGCAACGTTTTTGCGTCTCTGAAATTTTTACAAGTCGGAAATTTTTTAAAAACCTGAACACGTCATGCTCACGCCTCGCCGACTACCAGGTAAGTGTTGATTCATGTTTTAAGTTATAAACAAATTACTATGTCTATGCTCAGAAATACCTCAGTTATGACATAGTTAAGATGCTCGAATCATGTTCAGGATCAGTAGTCAGTATACTCGGGGATTTTATGTCAGTATTTCCCAGTCATGATTAGCAACTCGTCAAGAAATTTGTGCGCTTTACTGATCAGTGTCCAAATGTTATCAGTAAGGATGTTCGAGTTAGAATTCACAACTTTAGAAAGGGGCTAAGTTTAAAAACTCTAGATTCAATTCTAGATTTATTCAAGTCAAGTTAGCAACTTGTCAGGAGATTTGTAAACACTTGTGTTAAACAAATCTTAGTAATCACGTTTCTCAAATATTCTATCGAAAATTGCCATTTTGCCAATCAATTGGCAGACTTCAGGGAGAAATTCCTTGATTTAATTCGAGGAATACACTCAAATTTCCTAAGTCAGATCAGTAAATCATGCTCAAGGCTAAAAAAGTTTCATGTTAAAGGTTGTTATATCCTCAAGTCATTGTTAAGGTAACAGTTTCCAGTGTATAAGAGTCAATAGTCCGGGTTACCATGGAGGCTTGAAATAATAGCCATTCAGCCGGGTATACCATGGAGGCTTGAAGCTGAAACCGGAGCAGTATGATTTCATGTAATAACAACCTTTCAAGTCAGTCATGTCAGATATTTTATCAGTCATGATATTCTAAGTTATGATTTTCAAGATCAAGATCAGCTAATTACTTTGTTCTTGCGGGACCAGTTGATGCTGGAACAGCCCTATACAGTACAAAGTTATAAATTCATGTTCACGATTTACAGTTTATGTTCATGATGTAAGGTCGACGTATAATAGTTGTTCAGTCGGGTTAAATGTGGCGGTCTGATATACAGATCATTAGTCCGAATTTACCTGGAAGCTTGAAGTCGCACCTTACCAAGTCAAGTAAGTCAGTAAATATCACGTTTTCAATCTCGAAGCGACTATTTAAGTTGTCTCGGGATAGTTTTCAGAGTTTGAAAAAAGATGATTCAATCATGTGAGAGTCAAGTCATGGTTATTCAGTCATGAGAATATTCAAGGATAGTCTGTCTAATAAGACAAGACTTATCTAACATTTTCAGTATGTCAGCGCCCCGATTCTCAAATTCTGATGAATCTGAGAAATCGTGGGAGATATTCATTCATGAAGGACTTTTTATTGAGATTAAGTTTAACCTCGGAGGAAGTAAACAATTGCAGGTACCACAGGTTGACATACGCCGCGACGAAGAAGGGTCAATCGATAGCAACAGATCGTGCCATGATGGCAAACCGACGCTTTCCACCCCAAGGATGCCATGCTTGAATCACAGTACACTGGGAGATTACAGAGAGTTAGTATTAAAAAGTACATTGAGGTTACTAGCTTGAGGTATAGATACGATCAGATTATGTCGACGGCGCAGGTGCAATGTTCGCCAGGTGCTGTATGCAAGCGTGCCGCACTCACTTGATGAGGAACAGGTGTGCCGCATTACAACGTGCCGCGAACGATGTGCCGCGTTGTCGAGCAGACATTCATGAAAGGTAATGACCAATACACTTCAGAGTTTCGTTTTGAGATCATGTTTTATCAGTGGAACACTTTATTTTAGAAAGTATCCATTCTTAGCCAGTAGTAATCCACAATTCACTTAATTGTGAATTGATGATTCTTCAGTTCAGATCAAGTTTATTATTCAGTATTAAAATACTGAATGCTCAAGTCATGTCAGCAGTAAGTATAAGCTTTATGTTAAGCTTGTACGTCCAGTTTTAGTATTTCCGAGGACAGAAATATTTTAAGGAGGGTGTATTGTAACACCCCGAGTTTTATTAATAAAGGAAAAATACTAGCTTTTAATTGTTAAGCTAGCCTTTGTTAATGAATAATCATGTTCATGTTCAAGTTCAGGTTAATCAGCTAGTTAAATTCCATGTTCGACGTTAAGTCGAAAAGCTATTCGGTTTATTTTATTTTCAATAACCGAGTTAGTTCCGATAATTAGTTCCCGAAACGTTTATTTTTTTAAATGGACATGAGTAGTCGGGATTAGTTATTTTAAGTCGACATATTATTCGAAATTGAGATATTCGAATAATGGTCGAAGTCGAATAGGTCGAGACTAGCAAGTTAATGTAGCTTAATCTTATTCAAAGGGTAAGTATCATTAGAGATTGTTTTAGTTTTATAAAGTTAAACGTGGATTTGAGCTTAAGCATTAGCCAAGGTAAAGAAATGCACATGACCCAAATTGAAGGAAATTGTACAAAATCATGCGCATAGTATAGGTTTATGAACTAGACCTTGAATTTTATTAATTGGTGGTCAATTTGATGGATTTAAATCCATTGAAATGTGATAAGGACACACAAAATTCAGATTTTAAGAAGCAGCCACCTAAGCTACTTGCTTAAGCAATTATATCACCACCATCAACTTCCTTAACGACACGTGTCTTTGGGAAAATAAATTTTAGTAGTGATAGTCATGAATTTTGCCGCCCCTTCAGCAATTATAAAACAAGTTTTAAGTGGAGAGAAGCAATTCTAGTTATTCCACTTAAAAGTTCTCTCTTTTAATGGCTTCCAAAGTAAAGAGCCGAGAGTAGTGAGGGGCAAGATTAAAGCATCACCAAGCTACTACTTTGATTAATTGGATTCACCATACTAAGTGTAATAAAAGAAGAAGCTTAGGGTGTTAGTATTTTATTTGAGCCATTTTTATTTAGCAAAAGGCCACCGTAGTTAGGCCAACACCCGGGGAGCCGAGGGAAGAATGCACGTGGGCGTCTACCGAGCGGACGCGGGTGCACGCGTGGGCCTTAGTACCTTTCGCGAGTAGTCGAAGGGGTAATCTCATGTCGACCTTCTTTAAGTATTTATGTGTTCATGTTTATTCTGTCAATGTATGTCATTCCATGTTCATTCATGTAATGATTTTCGGATGAAGTTATCAAACGGTCGAGTGAATCAGTCGAAGTAGTAGGCAACGCATATGGCGCACGTCACGGCAGTTCATGTCTCATCGTTCATACTAGGTTATATTCACGGTCATCCGATCGATTTAAGTGTATTTGATCATGTCATATTATATTATGTTATGTTATGTTAATTCAAGATTAAGTTGTCGGGTGAAGTCGTCGGATGGCCGGCAAGGGCCGGCCGTAGCCGCTCTGCCCGCACATAGCGGTCGCAGTGTGTCGGCAGTCAGGTAGGTTGAGCGAATGTTGTGCGTCTATGCCCATTCAGGCGTCGCGTATGGTCTTTGTCGCGTCATACGTCAATAGGCTTCGGACATTGCCAAACAGCACGCCCGAGCGTCTAGTACCGCCAGGGTCGCCCGGCAGCGCCCGTGCGGTACTAGTTCACGCCAGCCAACGCTAGTTCGTGTGTCTATATACCAGTTACCTGTTATGGTGCTTGGTAGCGCCAGGAATTGCCCAGTCGCGCAAGTGCCGGTGCCCACAGAGCCCGACAGCACTAGTCGTCATGTCATGCGTCCAGTCGACCGTCGGTTGTGCCGGACGACACCTGATGGTCATTCCATGCGCGCAGGTTGTACCAGTCACAACTGCCAGCGCCTAAGTCATGCCCGGTCGTGCACAGGCTAATGTCTGTCGCGCCTGGTAAGGTCCAATCAACGTTGGCCATGCCTAGTAGCACGCCAGCGAGCTAAGTCGTACGCCTGTGCGCGCGGTCGTCCACGACCGTGCTCAGTTGAGTCGAGCAAGGCCCGACCGTGCCTAGGCCGAGCTCAATCCATGCCAGTGCTCGCGCACAGTCCGTGCCTGCACATAGCCATGCCAGCGCCCGTGCCCGCAGGTCTCAGCAGGCCCGTTGACCGAGCCAGCAGCCGACCGCTCGACAACAGCAGGCCGGCTTTTCGTCCAGACCGGAACCTGACCGGTTCGGACCGGTTCAGCGTATGTTTTAATGTTTAATGTCCTGGTTCATAATGAAGTCCCAATTTCAGTTAAATTTCAAGTCCGATCCAGTTCAGTAAATTCATGTCAGTTCTGTTCCGATTTTAGCCGGTTTCGGTTATACCGGTTAAGTCCAAATATCAGGTTTAAGTCCAGTAGAGCATCTTAACATATTAAAAAGTTATTTTTATCAGTATGAGCATAGCATTTAGTAATTGTTTATATTATTTTTTCAGTTTGATCAGGTTACAGATATCAGCACTTATGTTTTCAGAACAACAGTTCAGGTGGGGACTCAAACGAAGTACTACATTGATTATAATTACGGTACTATGCTTGAGGTATGTATTTCATGTGAGGTATCCGCTCGGAATGGTCGCCGGTCCATTCTGGGTTCTAGTGGCCCTAGTCTGCCCACTAGAGTGTGCACATGGTGTCCGACATTAGTTTTTGCCGGCAGATGAGATAACGGTCAGGGTCACGTTGCGTGACGATATCAGATTCATGTTCATGTTATTACCGGTTTTATGTTGATGTTATGTATATGCCGATATCATGATGTTATTATTTTCAATGTTTACATTAGTATGAGTTTCCACGGAGCACAGTGCCATAGTGCTCACTTCCCATTGTTATCATGTTTTTCAGGTCAGGATGTCGGGCAAGGAGCGTGAGATGACGAAGGCTTCAGGACTTTCATGTTTTGATTGTATATATAATATGATGGTTTACGTTTCCACTGATGATGACTTTTGACGAACTTATATTATGACGGATTTTTGGAAAATTTTATGCTTTCAGTGACAGTATGATTTTATTAAAAATTAAAATAACGGTTTTTCAAATTAAGTCACGTTTTTACGATAACACCCCAAATCAGTTTTCACAAAGTAAAAGGTTTTATTTTTAATAACTTTGCGAAATTTTCGCACTCTGATTTTACGATAAGGCGGGGTGTTACACATATGGTGGCCGTAAATATCCTAATAGCACCTCGAACACATAATGTCATTACCCAATTCATTAAGTATGTCGACCCGGCTTGGATCTCACCAAAAGAATCAAAGCAACAACAATTATGTGCACATGCCTATTTAATATCTTACGGGTTAAGAGCACGCAATATTTAACTGAGGCCTAGTTCATTTACGACGATCAGCATAAAACGAACATCCCTCTCTGGGATCCTGTTCAATACATAAATGTACTAGTGCAACTATCGATCAAGACAAACCGTACGGTTGACACTACAACCGTTCCGATGGGTTGTTCAATTCCATCTAGGTTGTAAACCAATGATTCTTGTTTCGCAAGTAACTGATATAGTGATCTTCGGTACGCCCGATGACGACCCACTTATCTACATGCAAAACAACAGAACGTGGAACTCATTTAACCAAACATAATTCTCATTCATCAAGAAATAACAAGTGTGATATCCACTAAAGCAAAGCTTAAGTATATAACACCAACAAATCGTGTGTTGTGATTGCCGATAAGCCACAAACCAGTGCCTTGAATCGCCGATAGTTGCCTAGAGGTTCACAATCCGCACCCCTCTAAACGAATAAAATTGCAATAGAAATCTAGAAGAAATCTAAGACAAAGTGTTTGAACAAAAGTTCAGATTTTTATTGATAAATTCGATGATGGAAAATAACATAGGGTAGGGGCCTTTATATAGGCACAAAATATGTCTAATCCTAATCTACCTAGGGAATTATTAAAGCAATAAAACATTAGAAATCCTAATTAAGCTAGAAATCATAAAGCTAGATGGAAACTAAATAACTTGGCTTGCACTCCAAGTTGGGAAGAATAATCTAGAGAATATTCATCTCAAAGGACTCCTAGAAGACTCCTTTTCTTGCTGTCCAAGTCGCCCACGCGTGCTGCCGCTAGCTGCTGCCCGTGCGCGCTGCTGCCCTGCGTGCGCGCGCACGCTACTGCCCTG
>CACSLK010029835.1:14212-30596 GCA_902706635.1 Striga hermonthica | reverse complement strand
ATAAATAAATAAACTGCAAGAATATGTACTTTGACCGAAACATGATGGCCAGATCAAAATGGAATTGATAGAATCTGTAAATAGGAGCTTTTACAGCATACCTCTAACAATGGCAATGGTTTACCGGTATCATGCTATGTTATGTTTATGTATATACCAGGATCATGATATTGCAATTATTTTCACTGTTTACTTTAGTATGAGTTCCTACGGAGCACAGTGAACTTTAGTGCTCACGCCCCATATTATCTATGTTTTTCAGGTCACAGGGTCGGAGCCGAGGAGTGAGCTGGCGGCCGGTTCCAGATTTTGTTTATATGTTTGAATTTGGCAAAGCAGTGTTGTTGCTATCTCCCGTAGTGGAGTTTAAATGTTTTGCAACGCTACGTTTTCCGCTGATTGTGACTGTTTGCCAAACTTAGCTTTTGATCCAATTATTAGTCGGGTTGTTTATATTATGATAAATCTTTTTCTTTAAAAACTAAATTAACGGTTTTCCAAGTAAAGTTATTGTTATGGTAGCACTCCGAAACATGATTTCGCAAACTTATCAGTAATTTCTATTAAAAGGTTTTGCAAAAATTTAACTCTTATATTTATGACATAGCGGGGTGTTACAATTGAGGTAATGGAGACAAGGTTGTATGTGTATAGGATGGAGATGTATGTATAGAAGATTGTGTAACTAAAGTCAGCATGGGTAACATGAGTAATAACAGACGTGGGTGGATTATCATCAAAAAGAAAATGTTGAATCTGGTTGAGGAAAAAAAGGAGTAGAAGTGTGATACAGTCAACTATGAGCAAGCAAAACACACTTTCATAGAAGATAACATTCCTAAAAATCAATGTCTTCTTGGTATCTATGTTTTAAAGTTTATATCCTTTACAGTCCGTTGGATATCCAATAAAAAATGCACTTAGATGCCCTGTGATATAGCCCTATAATCATAGCCCGATTCAAATGCTAACTACCCAACTGAACAAACACAAGTGACGACATCATTAAGTCGACATTCTCGAAGTCGACTTGGCCCATCGGCCATTTGAAGACCATCATCAGCCTGATAACGGCCTCAAGACGACTCTAGGGATTCGACTGAGTATAAGACGATTTCTCTAAAGAAGACGAGCAGACATCCCAGGAGCCCCAGGCGCATATATAACTCTAGCTCGACTTGGCAAGGCCCCAAGTCAACTTATAAGACCTGACGACTTGATGCACTTAGGAACAACAGAGGGAAAATCTCCAAGTGAGGCTAAGTTCACATAGGGTAAGAAGGAATCTGGATGCTGACTCAGGAGCGTGTGGAATACAAACCGACCAGGGTATTTTGGACATTTCGCGTAAGTCGGCCAGGGCATTTTAGGTATTTCGAGTAAGTGTTTCTATTCCTATATAACGGAGCTAAGGTAACCCCAAACCCTAACTTTGATTCTCTCCATTCATTATTCAGCTGCTGCTCCTACTGAGCAGAGCTCATCTTCTTCTCTCTCACTGACTTGAGCGTCGGAGGCTCTTCAACGGAAAACACTTCCGGTGTTGAGTTCTTGCAGGTGTTTGTAGCGGCTCACGGACGATTTGGAGACGGTTTAAACAGAACGGAGCTCATTTCCACTGGCCCACTCCAGATCTAGGAGGAGACCCATCAAATTGGCGTCGTCTGTGGGGATTTCTTGAAGAAAGTAAGAGCTTTGCACCTAGTTCCGATCTATTTAACATGGCGGAGAAGGAAGGATTGTCGAGAAATCTGAACGAGGACTTTTAGGCAGCGTGGACGAATAAACGGCCGCCATTGATTTCTGGCCCTAGACCACCACTTCAGGTGTTTGGTTTTCCGCCGTTTGGAGGGCATGTGCCGTCGGGAACGCGTAGGGAGAAAGAAACACCCATCACCCTACCTGGAGTGAAGATTCTGGGGCTAACACAAGGAGGATCTAGCCAGACAAGGACCACCGACTTGGGAACTGACGAGAACGAGTCGGCCAAAACGGCTTTGAGCTTGGGAAAACAGTCTGAAATGCTGGAGCAAGGGGCGAGACCACCACCCCAGGTCGAGGAGCAAATGATGACTATGACGAGGAATGAGATGCCGAGAATGATTGCGGAGGCGGTGGTAGCCCAACTCAAACAGGTGCAAGTCGAGAAACCCAGGGTCGATCAACCTAGGATGGAGCCACCTAGGGTCGAGCAACATAGGGTCGAGTTGCCACCCCATGATCACGAGCAACAAGCCCAGTCCAATGATAGGCAGATCAGGAGGGTGGAGGAGGAGGCATCCTCCATTAGGACTGCCAATCCGCAGGCGAGGGACGAGACATTGGAGCAGTTGCTGGCCCAAGTTCACGGTTTACAGGCCCGAGTCGAGGGGAGGACAGTTGGAGGCTCAAGAGGACATCCGTTCTCGCAGCACATTCTGGATGTCGACCAGTCGCAAGGTTTTCGTGATCTAAACATAAGTTATGACGGGTCAACTGATCCATCCCGTCATATGAGAAGTTTCGAGAATATGGAGGTTTTGCATCGTTACAATGACCCGGTGCAATGTCGAGCTTTCCTGACAACTTTGCGGGGATCTGCGCAGGATTGGTTTCATCAACTGCCAGTGGGAGCCATCAAGGACTTTGAGGGATTCAGAGCGAGCTTTCTCAATCAATTTGCAAGTGTCAAACCGCAAGAGAAACCGTATCTAACTTCGATGGGCATTCAGCAGAGGGAAGGCGAGTCACTACGAGATTATGTGGCGAGATATACGCGAGTGTGCGTCGAAGTGCCCAGGGCGTCGGAGGAAATCAAGACAGGAGGTTTGACTCGAGGGTTGTTACCGGGCCTATGCAGGAATTCTTTAGCAAAGCGCCCGGTTAGAACGTTTGATGAAGTGTTGGGGAGATGTGCGAAGTATATGAATGTCGAGGAAGCCGAAGCTGATTTCTTGCAGGCGGTTAAAGTGAGTAAAGTTGACTCTCCAGATGAGAGGAGGGATAAGAAAATTTCTTCGACCGGGAAAGGAAAGGGTCCCCACGAGCGGAAAGAGAAGGGCTATCTAGAGGTTGGAGGCCGACTAAATACACCACTTTGTTGGCCCCCCAAGCGCAAATTTTGGAGGTAATGGAAAGATAAATTCATGAAAATGTCGTTAGATGGCCCAAGACGAGGAAGGGCGGACCAAGGAGACCAAAACGTAATCTATACTGTCGATTTCATAAGGATTATGGGCATAATACTGATGACTGCAGACATCTTAAAGACGAGATCGAAAGGCTAATTAAGGCAGGAAACTTGAAGGAATTCATATGCAAAGATCGGAAAAAGTTGAGTAGGAGGAGAGAGAGAAGCCGGAGTCCTCGTAAGAGGGCGAGAACACCTGAGAAAGAAGAGCTCCCTCAGAAAAGGGGAGTCATACATATGATATATAAGGGATCGACTGATGGAGATTCAAATCGAGCAAGGAAGGCGTATGCCCGAGGACGCCATGAGAAAGTCGAGGTTCAACAAGTCGACGAGAATGGACCGGTAATGAACTTCGGGCCAGCAGATGTGGGAGAGGTTGAAAGACCTCACAATGATGCGTTGATGATAACTGCCCAAGTATCAGGATATGAAGTGCAAAGAGTGTTCGTCGACAACGGGAGCTCCGTGAATGTGATTTTTTATGACTGTCTCAAGAGGATGGAGCTCGACATACAACTCACACCCCTCCATACCTCCTATTCGATTTCAACGGGTCAGAGGTCGCGCCCCTAGGGGAGACCATGCTCGCTGTCGTCCTAGGAGAAGGTGACCTGCGGAAGGTAAAAATGGTGAGATTCATGGTGGTTGATGTCGAGTCAGCTTAAAACGTGATCTTGGGAAGGCCAGCGCTTAATGCATTCCAGGCTGTGATATCGACCTACCATATGAAGCTAAGATTCCCAATCGGAGACCAAAAGCTGTCGAGGACTTGTAATCAAATTGCTGTAAAAGCCAACCAGCGAGCCGAAGTTAAGGAAGGAAAAAAACCAATGTTGAGCGAGAAAAGGCCATGGAATAGTGATCTCGAACCACACGGGGAGCTAATAAAAATACAAATTGGAGAAACGAAGGAACAGACCACTAAGGTCGGGAAATATCTGAAAGACGAGCTGCGAAACCAACTCATCGCATTACTAAAAGAATTCAGGGATGTTTTTGCCTTCACCTCTAAGGAGTTGACGGGGATCGACCCCACTATTATGGAGCATAAACTCAATGTCGACCCCCTCAGAAAGCCAGTAAAACAATGACTTAGACGCCATGGTGAAGAAATCGACAAAGCCATTGAAGTCAAGGTAGATAAGTTGCTGCGAGCAGGGCACAAAGAAATCCAATTCCCCGAGTGGATATCCAACACCGTAATGGTGAGGAAGGCACTAAACAAATGGCGCATGTGCATCGATTTTCGTGACTTAAACTTGGCTTGCCCAAAAGATCATTATCCCTTACCACAAATTGATCAGCTAGTCGACTCTACGGCTGGTTGCGAATTGCTGAGTATGATGGATGCATCTTAGGGATATTACCAGATTCCGTTATACCCTGAAGATCAGAGTAAGGTGAGTTTTGTGACGAGCAAAGGGACGTATTGCTATGTCGTCATGCCCTTTCGGCTTAAGAATGCTGGAGCAACCTACCAACGGTTGATGGATTGAATGTTCAAATCTCAGATCGGGCGAAATATCGAGGTATATGTGGACGATATCTTGGTAAAGTGTAAGTCCTCGACCTCACACCCATACGACTTAAGAGAAACATTTCAAACCCTTAGGGCGTTCGGGATGAAGCTGAACCCAAGAAAGTGTGCCTTTGGAGTAAAAGCAGGTCGATTCTTGGGGTATATCGTCACGGAGCGAGGAATGGAAGTAAACAGGGAGAAGGTGAAAGCCATACTCGACATGGCCCCACCAAGAAATATAAGAGATGTGCAAGTTCTGACGGGACGGATTGCGGGGCTAAGCAGGTTCATTGCTCGAGCCGCAGAAAAAATCTTCCCATTCTTCAAATTACTCAAGAAGAAGTCAGCTTTCTTGTGGAGTGACGAGGCGCAAATGGCCTTCAAAAAGTTGAAAGAATTCTTGGGCGAGCTACCTTTGTTGACAAAACCCGAACCCGACGACGAGTTGGTGCTATATGTATCGGTGGGTTCAGTATCATTAAGTTCGGTGTTATTGCGAGAAGAAGGAGGTGTCCAACAACCAATTTACTACACCAGTCGAGTTCTTCAGGGTGCAGAGATGAGACATTCTATGATCGAGAAAGCCGTCTTGACAGTGGTGATAACGGCTAGAAAACTAAGGCCATATTTTCTGAATCATGTGATAGTAGTCAGGACAAATTTCCAGCTGGGTGAAACACTAGGCCGACCCACGGTGTCGGGCCGACTCGTCAAGTGGGCAGTCGAGCTGAGCAAATATTCCATTAAGTACGAGCCGAGGCGAGCCATAAAGGCTCAAGCCCTGGCAGATTTCATCCAAGAAGGTACCAAGGGAGAAGAAAATAAATGGGTCATGCACGTCGATGGGTCCTCGACGGCTAAAGGGTCCGGTTTGGGAGTCGTCCTCGTATCACCCGAGGGCAAGCAACTCGACTTTGCCATTAGAATGGGATTTAAGGCCTCAAATAACGAAGCAGAATACGAGGCGTTAATCAAAGGAATTCAACTCGCAATTGGCAGAGGAGCGACAGAAATTGTGGCACATTCCGACTCACAATTAGTTGTTGGACAAGTGTTGGGAAATTACGAGATCAAGGAAGAACGATGATGAAATATGTCGAAGAAATCCAAGGTCTTGTGCAGGGCCTGCAGAAGTTTGAGCTAACACAAACCCCTCGAGAAGAAAACAAACGAGCAGATTGGCTCGCGAGAATTGCGAGCTCGAATAATGGAAAGGTGGGAAGTTCTATCACCACCATGCATTTGGAGGGAAGCATATTGGGCGAGACGATGGAAGTCAAGGAAAAAGACGACTGGAGAAAATTGATTCATGAACTCCTACAGGGTCGAGTACCTATGGGATATAAACAGGAGGCAGAAAGGGTTGCTCGATATATAAGCAAATACTTTGAAGTCGCCGGTGTCATGTTCAGAAAATCATTGGTTGGGCCCCACTTGCGATGCGTTTCTTAAGACGAAGGAAACCATGTCTTGAAAGAAATTCATGAAGGATGTTGCGGAGCACATATAAGATCGCGAGCCTTGGAAGGCAAAGCCCTGCGAGCAGGATATTATTGGACCAAGATGCGAGTAATGGCGGAACAGCTGGTCCAGAAGTGCGAAAAATGTCAACAACATGGGCAAATCACGCATATCCCCGCCGAGTATATGACAACCATCAACACTCCAGTCCCCTTCGCGCAATGGGGAATCGATCTGGTAGGCCCCTTGCCAACAGGAACGAGGCAGAGAAAGTTATTAGTGGTCGCTGTCGACTATTTTAGCAAGTGGGTCGAAGCAGAACCGTTGGCGAAAATCACAGAGGAGAAAATGATTCAGTTCTTGTTTAACAACATCTGCTGTCGATTTGGAGTTCCGAAAGTGCTAATTTCTGATAATGTGACTCAGTTCCAGGGGAGGCAAATTCAAGCGTGGTGCCTCTACATGGGGATAAAGCAAAGATTCGCTTCGGTTGCACACCCCCAGGACAATGGTCAAGTCGAGGTGACCAACCGAACCATTCCTCAAGGGCTGAAGAAGAGGTTAGAGAAGGCATCAGGCGCTTGGGTCGATGAGTTGACAACAGTCCTGTGGGCTTATAGGACGACTCCAAGAAGTTCAACAGGCCAGTCGCCATTTCACATGGTTTACGGGATGGATGCACTCTTGCCTATCGAAGTCGGCCTGGGTTCTCATAGATCGACATTCTACGAGGAGAAGAAGAATGAGGAAATAGCTGAAGAATCCCTCGACATGATAGAAGAAAGACGAGAGGAAGCTTGGGTGCGATCTGTGGAACATAAGCAAAAAATGTGCACCGCCTTCGAAAAAAAAATTGGAACCAGATGATTCCAGGTGGGCGACCTCGTCCTAAAACGAGCAGACGCTCTCAGTTATGTCGGGAAACTCGAAGCTAACTGGGAAGGACCTTACACCATCACAAGGGTGCTCAAGAGGGGTGCGTATGAACTCGAGGATGGCGAAGGACGACAACTACCGCGATCTTGGCACGTGACATCTCAAGCGTTTTTATGCTTAAGGCAATATTTTAAAACTCTTTTGTACTGAACAAAGCTTAATCAAATTCAGTAATGCAATGAATGTCGAGTTTATGCTTCAATTGTGTCTTTTACATTTTCATGTCGATCCCATTATGATTCCTCGAAAAATCGAATTTTTCAAAACGGCTATAAAGCCGGCCAACTCCAACAACTACGAAGTCGGTTAAACACAACTACGAAGTTGTATTCTCGAGTGGAATCTCGATTAAGCTACGAAGCTTACGACTACGAAATCGTCCTAAAACAACTATGAAGTTGTACTCGAGTGGAATCTCGACTAAGCTACAAAGCTTACGACTACGAAGTCGACCTAAAACAACTACGAAGTTGTACTCGAGTGGAATCCAAGGCGAGAAATCCACACAATAAAAACACCGAGGACACATGATAGCAATTCAAAGGTGACACAAACTTACGATGATCACCAACCGGAGAGGCATCCTCATCCACACAAATCCCACAATGATTTAAGAGAGAATGATCCATAACCATAAGGCGAGCACTCTAGGTACACTTATTTAGGTCATCTAACATGGCAGCGAATTGGGAGGACTTGGGTCTACTATTCTGATTAATTCTACTGGTTATTCAATTGTTACTGTACGGGAATTTTCCAGGGGCAGGTTGGATTTAGACAAACTTGGTTTTCCACTCCGTGAAATTAGAAGAGAGATCTTCAATAAATTTCACGTCAGGGTGACGACCCAAGCAATGGGCGTCCTTTATGAACCTTTAACTATAACAGTAAAAAGAAACTCGGGAGAGAAATTTCGAAGCTTTATTTTGGAAATAATTATGAAGACAACCATGATGCGGATTGTGTTAGGAGAAAATTGGTTTATTGGCACACCGTATGTCGCTAATCGACAAAAGTTCTGGTTGGATTGGAAATCGCAAGCCGAACATAATTTGGTCGACAAAGAAGGTGAAATATCTGGACGGAGGATGTCTGAATCGTCGTCGGGCTGTTTCGCAGAAGAAGGATTAACAGACTTGGCACCACCCTTAGCTTTCTTGGTCTCGAAACGAGCTAAAGCTATAACTGAAAAATACAAAGATAAAATGATTAAAAGGACGGTGGTCGCTGCTAACCAAGGCGAGCAATCCACACAATAAAAACACCGAGGACACATGATAGCAAGTCAAAGGTGACACAAACTTACGAGGATCACCAACCGGAGAGGCATCCTCATCCACACAAATCCCACAATGATGTAAAAGAGAACGATTCATAACCATAAGGCGAGCACTCTAGGTACTTATTTAGGTCGTCTAACATGGCAGCAAATTAGGAGGACTTGGGTCTACTATTCTGATTAACTCTACTGGTTATCCAATTGTTACTGTACGGGAATTTGCCAGGGGCTGGTTGGATTTAGACAAACTTGGTTTTCCATTCCGTGGAATTAGAAGAGAGATCTTCAATAAATGTCATGCCAGGGCGACGACCCAAGCAATGGGCGTCCTTTATGAACCTTTAACTATAACAGTAAAAAGAAACTCGGGAGAGAAATATCGAAGCTTTATTTTGGAAATAATTATGAAGACAACCATGATGCGGATTGTGTTAGGAGAAAATTGGTTTATTGGCACACCGTATAAGTCGCTAATCGACAGAAGTTCTGGTTGGATGGGAAATCGCAAGCCGAACATAATTTGGTCGACAAAGAAGGTGAAATATCTGGATGGAGGATGTCTGAAGTCGTCGTTGGGCCCAGGTGCGCGCAGCTTCTAGTTAGAAGGAAGTCCGCTGAAAGCTCTAAAACCCTCGACCTCGGCTGCAGGGGCATAAGAAAAAGGGTTAAGCACGGCTAACTTGGCCAACGGGCAAGCTAATGTTGCAACATGTTGGGACTCAGAGGGAAGAGCTATTATTGGGGAAGGTATAAGACTTGTCCTATATACAGGTACGTCTAACAACCTAAGAGGAATACTTCGAGGAAAGAGATTATTTCGGGAAGATTTGGCCTGCAGAGAATTAGGACTTTTGTTAAGGGTGCCTGACAGCAGTGCCTGGTTATATTCGTCCTAATCGACTCCAAAGGGGGAGGTTGCGGAGTTAGGAGAATTCCTCGGCTCGACTGCGGGTCTAAAGTCGATTATTTGAATGGAATCGGAGCTCGAATACTCATCAATTTGACGACCAAGGGAGCCGGAGACGGGATCAGAGTCAGAATCTAGTGGAAAGCCAAGAAGAATGATCAGTATGATGGAGCATAAAACTAGATATCGAGGGAAAAGAAATATGAGTTCATTGACGCAAAAGTGGATACGGTCAAAAGTTGATTAACAAAGAAAGAAAAGAAAGGAAGAAACCGCACAAGCAAGGGCGAGGAGTTGGAGGAGTATAGTTCAGTCGACGTAAAGGAAAGGAGTAGGCAGCAAAGGCCCCAAATCCAGGTCGACTGCCCATGGCAGGGTTGTGGACTTAGGAAAAACACCAATCGACACAAGTCGACTTACAGAGATGACGAGCCAACGCTAAGTCTCAAACCCTACGCAAGAATAAACACTGGGAGGAAGGTGTAACATCTATATCAAAGATCTAACAGCGTCGCTAAGAATTGTTAAAGAAAGATCCCATAAAACAATAACCCTTACGAACACCCATATCCAGATTCAAGAAAAAAGCAAGATAATAGAGATTCATAAAAGAGATGGTAGGACTTACACATGTTGATTTGCTGAAAAAGTGTGGAGAAGTTCGAAAAAGTCGCCGGAAAAGTATGAGCACCGGGAGTTGTATGCTTTATGGCCGAAAGGAAAGGGAAATCTCAAAGATGCTTAGGTGTGAAAAGTGTGGAGACGAAGAAGGAAAAGATATTTATAAAGGAAACCACAAGACCCTGTCCGTTGGATCAGAGTAAAAACCAATGGCTCAGATGAGGCATAGAATTCGAAGCCGCAGGGAAATGATGAGACGGCGTGTCGAATCCAAATTCAAAAATTTGAAATTAAAAAAGAAATGATGGTAATAGATATACTCGAAAAAATCCCAAATGCAAGATCCAGCCATAAATCAGGTCGAATAAGATCGTCGATATAACAAGTGAAAAATAAAGACGAGACTACTCATCAGTAGGAGACATAGGGCCTGGCTACCAAATTTACTCTTAAGCTCGAAGTCCCTTAGAGTAATGTTTGGGGGGACTAGATGATATAGCCCTATTATCATAGCCCGATTCAAATGCTAACTACCTGACTGAACAAACACAAGTGACGACATCATTAAGTCAACATTCTCGAAGTTGACTTGGCCCATCGGCCATTTGAAGACCATCATCGGCCTGATAACGGCCTCAAGACGACTCTAGGGAGTCGACTGAGTATAAGACGATTTCTCTAAAGAAGACGAGCAGACACCCTATGAGCCCCGGGCGCATATATAACTCTAGGTCGACTTGGCAAGGCCCCAAGTCGACTTATAAGACCTTTGACGACTTGATTCACTTAGGAACAACAGAGGGAAAATCTCCAAGTGAGGCTAAGTTCACATAGGGTAAGAAGGAATCTGGATGTTGACTCAGGAGCGTGTGGAATGCAAACCGACCAGGGCATTTTGGACACTTCGCGTAAGTCAGCCAGGGCATTTTAGGTACTTCGAGTAAGTGTTCCTATTCCTATATAAAGGAGATAAGGTAACCCCAAACCCTAACTTTGATTCTCTCCATTCATTATTCAGCTACTGCTCCTACTGAGCAGAGCTCATCTTCTTCTCTCTCATTGACTTGAGCGTCGGAGGCTCTTCACCGGAAAACACTTCCGGTGTTGAGTTCTTGCAGGTGTTTGTAGTGGCTCATGGACAATTTAGAGATGGTTTAAACAGATCGGAGCTTATTTCCACCTACCCACTCCAGATATAGGAGGAGACCCATCACCCTGGAACCAAATTTAAGTCCTATACAAGCTCTAATACCATAACAAATGATAATAAACCCAAAATTGTGTGAATCAAAAGTAAAGGAACGGTTTGTATAAATGAACAAGATTGAGAGAATAATTGAGATAGAGAGAGAGAGAGAGAATGAAAAACTTAGGCTAATTAAGGTTAACACAAGACTATTTATACTAGGGGCCATAACTAAAATTATTGAAAGTAAGTAGCACTATTTGTTAAGGGTGATGGGTCTCTCCTCAGGTCTGAAGTGAATCAATGGTTACAAGCTTAGATCTGAAATGAAACGATAAGAATGAGCTCAGATCTGTCTCGATCGCCTTCAAACCATTGCTAAACCGCGAGAACACCTGCAAGAACTCAACGCCGGAGGGATTTTCGGCATAGAGCCTCTGACGCTCAACTCAGTATGTGAAAGAGATGAAGAGAACTGCCCTGAGAGCAGCAGCAGTAATGGAGGAGATTATAGAATGAATGAGAGTCAGGGTTTAGGGTTACCTCAACTCCTTTATATAGAAGCAAAATATTTACCTGATGTTCCCAAAATGTCCCGACCGACTTACTGGATATGTCCAAAATACCCTGGACGGTTTGCATTCTGTCCATCTCCTAATCAGCATCTAGATTCCTTCTTATCCTTAACAGCTTCCTTATGATATGTTGAAGTACACAGTAGTCGTCGGGGATCTACGAGCCTCGAGACTTTCTCAGTCGACTCGGGATATCAACTCGAGTTGACTAGGTCATCTTCAATCGTCAGTAGACCCTGATGCATTGCCCATCTTCCTGGAGGGAGTCGACTTCTGCTAGTCAACACATGGAAGTTGACCGAGAGAGACGCTTGGGTCCTTATAGAACGGAGATATTATAAGGAGTCCGCAGAAAGGGTCGGCTTCAGATAAGTCGACTCGGTAATGTCAGAACCGTTATACGACAGTATGGCTATATCATCTAGTCCCCCCAAAAATTACTAGAAGGGATTTTGAGCTTAAGAGTAAATTCTGATGATTGGGTATTGATATAGAATATTATATACCCCAAGCAAAACCGGTCCACTGAACCAGACGGAAGGGTCATACCATGAAGGAACCGAGTCAAGCAATGGGAAGATTGAGAAAAATAACCTGTCGACCAGTCAAACAGTTGACCAGTCCATCGCTCGACCAGATAAGTGATCGAGCAATCTAGTCGACCTCAGTAGGTCTATCATCTCGCGGACTCAACACTCGATATATCGGCCTAGTCACAGGCGCGTGTAAGAGCCTCCAACCGAATTTCAGGAGAATATTTACCCCATGTGCAGGAGGACACGTGTCGATAATATATTGGTTGATAGCGATAACCACCTCAGCTCCCAATGCCCCGCGCCACCTCTGACATGTGCGCGGCATGTCAGAGTACGGACGGGCAGCTTGGGCAGCCAACTCATCCTTATCCGAGTAACTATTAGGGCAGGTATCTCACCCCTATATAAAGGGGGTGGGTCTTTCTCCCTCAACACGATTTCTCTATTACTCACTTCAATATACTCATACACATACTGACTTAAGAATCGGAGACTCTTCACCAGACACAACCCCCGGTGTGAGAGTTATTTGTAGGTTTCAGGAGTTCTACGAGTGAGGACAAGAATCGATCTACTCCAAACCGGACCAGGACGTGCACACTTGCATTAGGTACCTTTTTTGGATCTTCTCATGCCTTGCCACATGTTGTTGTCCTAGGTCGTGTCTCTTCGTAGGACATCTTTTTCCTAGTCTATTCTTTGGTTTCAGTGGTGTCCATCTGTTATTTTGACTCGTAAACGGCTCGTCTGCCATATAAATTCCGCATTGATTGGATAAGTCCGGATTTTTAGAGTTTCAAAATTCAAAATGATTTAGAGTCTGACAAGACTTTTCTCTCTCCACTGCTTCGTATTCTGTGCATTATTTCATCCATTGGATATGCCTTTAATCTGAGGGCTAGGGTTTCTCCACTTTTTCTATAAATTCCCACTTCCTCCCCCATTTCTCACTTTTTGCACTCCAGCTTTCTCGAGTTTTCTCTCTTTTCTCCGGAAATAAAAGCATCCCAAGTTTCCGGCGTTCTACCATTTTTCCGGTGCTCCTCTCAAGCCTTTTCCGAGACTTTCCTGACGATCATCATGTGTAACTTTTCTTTGTTTCTTGCGTGTGATTTTTTTCTTTTTTTGCTTTTCTGGGTAGTATGCTTGAAATTCATATGTTCATCGGATTTTCTAGGGTTTTTAGATGTTCTGGCGATTTTTTTGTTAGATCTTCAGTTGTAAATTTTTCATTTTTCCCAGTGTTTTCGTTCAGCAGTCGATTTTTTATGAGAAATCTATTCTTTCGTTCTTTTATGTATTATCCAGCCATCGACTTGGCACTCACATGTCAAGTCGAGTCGAAGCAGAAAATGTTTTCCTTCGCTTCTTCCCCTCTCTTTTTTCGTTGTCGAGTCACTTCACGTGCTTTCCTAATTCCTACATTGACCCACATATCTTTAAGTCGAATCGCGGTAGTAAATATCCACATCTATTGATTGCCGCTCTCTTTTCTTTTTAGATTCTGATTCCGACCCTGTTTCTGGATCTCTTGCCCGTGAAATTGACAACTACTCGAGTTCTGATTCTGTACAAATAATCTCTGTCGGCCCGAGTTCCAGCCTAAATTTCGAGCCCAAGAACTTTGTTCATTCCATCGTCTCGTCTTTTGGAGTCGACAGGGACGTATACAATCAAGCACTGCTCTTCGGCACTCTGTTTGAGGACCCTAAGACCTCTCATATCCCAGGGTCTCCTCGACTTAATCTAATCTCTCGAGGTATCCCTCTTAGGTTACAAGATATCCCTGTGTATAGAACAAGTCCTAAACATTCATTAATAATAGCTCCTTCAGTCGAGCCTGTAACTTTAGCCTGTCCTGTAGCGCGATTAGCTGTTCTTAATCCCTTTTGTTATGCCCCTGCAGCCGAAATCGAGGGCTTTAGAGAATACAGTGGTCTTCCCTCCGACTGATGGTTGCTTGCCCCTACGCCCTCTGTCGGCTTCAAGCATCCTCCTCGTGGTTGTTTTACTTTCTCCGTTGATCAAATAATGTCGGGATTACGCTTCCCGATCCAACATGAGTTGTTGTCATTGAGTAACTTGTATGATGTGCCAATAAACCAATTCACCCCCAATTCCATTCGAATAATGGTGGCCTTCATAGTCATCACCCGTATAGTGTTAGGTAGTTTTGTACCTGATTTTTTTCTTTACTGCTATGGCCATAGATTTAGCAAAGATGCCCATTGCCTGGGTCGTCGTGTGGGGGTATCCTTCCTTGGTGACCTTTCTTCAATCATCACCGAATGGAAGAAGAAGTACTTATTTATTCGACCTACTCCCAGCCAATACCCTTTCTTGAATGAGTGGATTACCTGTAAGACAAAATAGCGTAAGCGTCCCAACTCTTCGCAGTTCGCGAGTATGCTGGAGGAGTTGAATAAGCACGTTTGGAGTGCTCCTCGACTGACTAATGATAGCTACCTTCTTAATCATGTTGGGATTTGTGTCGACAAGAGCGCCCCCTGAATTAAGGATCCTTGTAAGCTCTATTATTTTTAGTTTAGTTTTTTTTCTTGACTTCCTATTAATAGTCTGGATGTCTTTTTACTCCCCTTTGATGCGTATGAACAAGTACTCTTTTATTAATTTTTTTTGTTGTTTTATGTCGACAGTGAAAGCTCTAAAGTGATTCGAGAAGAAGAAGGCCGAGGCGGCCGCTAAGTCTGCTGCTCCCCCTACCTCTTCCCAGAGGCTTGAGGAAGGCTCGAGCTGTAATATCCCGATATTTTATCGGTATAAATTATGTTTTAGTTCCGATATAATATTGTTATCGATTATTAGTGTCGGAATTATTAATTTCAGTCGAGATTACCGAAAATTATTTTCGACGTACCGTTTACGTTCGGAATAATTTTGGTAATTAAGCATTATGTTTAATTAAATAATTAAACATAAAATAAGTGATTAATTAAGATTAGTCATGGATCACACATTAAGTTGTCCAATTACTTGCTATTGCTAAGGAAGTCGTGCGCTTCAAGCACATATGTTCCAAATTGCTCCCTATTTTCCTAAGTCTTAAGAAGTCTTTTTCCCTCCATCTATTAGCATTTACACGTGTCATTGGGAGACTTAAAGTGTGAGGATTAGTCATTCTCAGCCCATCTAATTAACTCCCAAGTGTGAGCCTAAGAGAAGGCCACGCCTTCATTACATCATCACCATCTCCCATCGGCTTTGGGGATAAATAGTGGAGTTTGGATCGAAAATTCCTCATTTTTCCTATAAGCAAAATTCAGCATAGTCCCTCCCATACTCAGCAGCAATAAGTTGAAGCAAATTCCCTAATCCTCCATAGCATCGCACGGCAGATTGACGGGGTACCGCACGGCCACACCCGGACGCGCATGGAGCCAAGTCATCGCAACATCTTTTCGATTTTAGCCGACCGTTTGGAAAGGTAACTTCATCTCCAACTTTCTTTCATATCAGTAAGTTCCTCTCAAGTTGAAGTGTGCGAGTCATGTTCAAGGATTTCTAGAATTGTCGTACTAAGGTTCGATTAGGCCGAAGTTAACTCGTGATCGAATAACTTTTCGTTTTACCCGGCAACTCTCGAACTATTAATGTTTAATTGTTCAGTTTAGCTTATTTCATGTCCAGTAAGTCCAGGTTAGTCAGTCGAGGAAAAATGATGTTTTATCGATGAAATGGCTCAAGTCGTCGCTAGCGCTTATCGCGCGTGGCCACGGGCAGCCTCGGGTCATGTCCTATTGCCTTCAGTAATGATCATGTTCGTCCGTGTGTTATGTCTTAAATTGCCTCAAAATAATGTTCATGTTAAGTTGTTCTGGAGTTGCCGAGGGAAAAGGGTGTTTTGGCCGGGAGACGACGTATAGCCGTCGGCGGCGCACGGCGCGCTCGCCACGGCCCTTTCAGTCGATCATGCGAAAAATGCTATTTTCAAGTAAATTTCTGTAACCATGTTCATATTACGTCTTAGTAGGTTGTTTAAGGTCATGGTTGTCGAAGGCATTCACCGGACGGCTGGTGAAAGCCGGTGATGGACGCGCTGCCGCACATAGCGGCAGCAGCGTGTTGGCAAACAGGCAGCGTGGGCTGCCAGTGTATGCGCCTGCCCGCGAGCTGCGGTACTTAGCCACTCGCGGTAGCAGCCAGCGCTCAGTAATGCATACGCTGGACGTCC
>CACSLK010029826.1:36713-55051 GCA_902706635.1 Striga hermonthica | reverse complement strand
CCCGCCTGCGATCCGCGCATCACGCCAGCGACCAGCACACGCTGCCAGTGCCCGCGCACATCGTCCGCGACTTGCACGATGCCCGCACCTGCTCGCTGACCGCGCCTGACGCGCACGCCCGCTACCACCCGATGACCGAGACCTGCGCACCGTCCGTTCGTGACCCGTTTGACGAGTTGATTAGAATCAACTAAAGGCCAAACCTATCCGCCCATTAGGTTGTGGTGTTCAGACGAACTTCACCAACGGTACTCTACATCGTCTCAGAGTCGGCAAAAATTTTAAAAGGTGAACGTCCATATCCTAACTATAGATTCCGCTGCGTTAGGATTTATTTCGATAAAGTTCAATATTGTGCATGTTGTTTGACGTTCCTAACAGAACCCAACACAGCGGTGCGGGCGAGGGCCTAATCCGCACACGCATAGGCATAGCGGGCGACGGCACGCACGTGCTGGAGAATGGCGGCGATGCGGAGGCGTGCACAGGAGACAATGCGTGCGAGAAGGGCGAGGCGCGCAATGCCTCACGCGCCGGGGAGTAGGAAACGCGATGGCGGCGCGCGCATTAAGGCGGTTGGCTTGAGGCGTGCGGCCGACTTGTGCTTCAAGTAAATTGGAGTGCAAGTCAAGAAATTTAGGAATTATAGTAATAGTAGGATTTTATTTCCATGTTACTTTTATTTATTAGTAGTAGAAGATGTTAGGAGATTTACTAGCATTAGGATTTATTTTATTGCATAGAATAGGAGATCTAGATCTATTAGACTTAGATTTATTTTGCACCTATAAATACCCCATGTACCTCATCATAATTATAAGTCTTGAATTGAATATTGAATTGGTGAGCCAATTGAGAGGGGAACTTTATGTTCTAACGTGTGATAAACAAGGCCGTTAGTGCGTGTTTACATACAGTGTCGGAGAGAAGGCCATTAGTGCGTCTTGAAGTCACAGTATCTAGGAGAAGGCCCTGAGTGCGTCTGTTAGATACACCTATTGTGTTTAATCGAAGGCCCTGAGTGCGCGATTATTCACAACTTGTATAGAGTAAAAACACGATCACTCATCATTGGTGCTCTCGTTGAGAGGTGCTGATCGTGTTTTTATCTATCCTATTTTTTTCTTTTTTTTTTTTCGGTTTGCCTTTTGCTGAGGGGCCGAATTTCATTTCTTTTTGGGTCGAAATTTTTGAAATTCTTGTTCTAATTTTTCAAATTTTTTCTTGAGTCTTAAAAAAAAAGTGTCTTCTAGTCCTTTGTTTGATTTTTGTTCGATTATTAGCTTTTGTTGAGGGGCCGAATTTCTCTTTGTTTTATTTTTTTATTTTGGTTCGATTTTTTGTTCGAATTTTTTGAGTAAAAAAAAATGTCTTACCCACCAATGGATGAGTTAGATTGGGAAGATCTTGAGATGTTGGAAGGTTTAGAAAGAGAGCTCATACCATGGGAGAAAACATATCTAGATGAGCTTCATGAGCGAAGGAATATCGAAGAGTACGAGCGACAACTCGTACAAGCCCGAGAAGCAATGGTGATCGATGCTCATGACCATGAAGATGAAGGAGAGCTGAATTTTCTAATCCTTGAGGACAAGGAAAGTCTTGAAGAGGAGGGGATTGATACGGAAGTGGTCATCAACCCAGACGAGTCGGAGAATGAAGGTGGCGACGATCTCGATATATGGCTGGAGAACATGCTGGAGAAGCCGACAAGTCCAATATACCGGCCATCATGTGTGCGAGACTGGCCAAAAGGATGTGGTCCGAAGTTAAAGTTGAAGGCAAGGAAACGTAAGGCCAAGCAAGCCCGAATGAAACACAAGGCAAAGGCTAAAGAAGGGAAGTGTTGGTGCAAGCCTTGTGTGAGGAAAAGGCGAGTTTGGAGAATGGAGGTTCGAAGGCGTGGTCAGCAAAGAATGGAGGACGGTTGGATTTGGCGAGCTGGTGATTGTACTGGGTTGGATGGTTGGGATCCATGGCCGTCGGGAGAGCTAAAGGAATATCGGGTGAGCACTTGAGGTCGATTGGCGATGAGAGTGCGAGCACGAGCGAAGAACGCGCATCGTACCGTGATGCACGTAAGGGGCCGAAGGGTCGAGACGTGGAACAGAGGAGCCGCGTCGAGATGCTGGACGCGAGCGACGCACAATGGTGCGCAACAGACGAGTCGGCAATGGAGGTTAGCGGCACGCGGGTGGCATCGGGCGTACGCGGGTGCGCGGTAGAGGATCAGGACGCATGGGCGTTGGAGGCAACGCACGGGGAACGGGCCGAGCGCGAGGAGCGCGCAAGTGAGCATAACGCGGGCCTAGGCCTTATAGGCCTAGGATTGGCAGGCCCGCGACACAACGCGCGCGAGGCGAATGACGAGGACGGGGCATGCGCGATAGTGCGCGAGTGGAGCAGCGGTGCGGGCGGGGGCCTAATCCGCACACGCATAGGCATAGCGGGCGACGGCACGCACGCGCTGGAGAATGGAGGCGATGCGGAGGCGCGCACGGGAGACAATGCGTGCGAGAAGGGTGAGGCGCGCGATGCCTCGCGCGCCGAGGATTAGGAAACGCAATGGCGGCGCGCGCATTAAGGCGGTTGGCTTGAGGCGTGCGGCCGACTTGTGCTTCAAGTAAATTGGAGTGCAAGTCAAGACAATTAGGAATTATAGTAATAGTAGGATTTTATTTCCATGTTACTTTTATTTATTAGTAGTAGAAGATGTTAGGAGATTTACTAGCATTAGGATTTATTTTATTGCATAGAATAGGAGATCTAGATCTATTAGGCTTAGATTTATTTTACACCTATAAATACCTCATGTACCTCATCATAATTATAAGTCTTGATTTGAGTATTGAATTGGTGAGCCAATTGAGAGGGGAACTTTATGTTCTAACGTGTGATAAACAAGGCCGTTAGTGCGTGTTTACATACAGTGTCGGAGAGAAGGCCATTAGTGCGTCTTGAAGTCACAGTATCTAGGAGAAGGCCCTGAGTGTGTCTGTTAGACACACCTATCGTGTTTAATCGAAGGCCCTGAGTGTTCGATTATTCACAACCCGTATAGAGTAATAACACGGTCACTCATCACAGCGCCCCAGCGCCCGTGCGCGTCCCAACAGCGCCCAGCCATGCTCCGACCGTGCCAGCGAGCAGCCCGGGGCCCGACCCAAGCGTTCTTTATATTATCCCGAACCCTTGTGTGTGCCTTTCACCTATTTGACTTTGTTTTGCGTGCTAAGTCTATGTGTGGTGTTTATATGCATTTTGGTCAAGTCTAAGTGTAGGATCCAAGTGTTCCAATGTCCACGGAACTTCACGAACTACTTGGTTGAATCAAGTTCGACCAATGTATGCTTGTGATTGTTCTCTAAGGTCAAATAGGTGTTGATCTTAGTATATAATTGTTGTAGGTATTTGACCAGCCGTGGTCGCTGCCTACTCCCGATTGTGTGCCATTTTCCTTTTCTGTACCAGGTGGGTTTACTTATAAAATTGTCTATGCCATACGTGTTGTTTATTGTTTAGTTGGTATCAACAATGTATGAATGTGAATCATGTGGCCTACCGATGTGAGATGTTTCGGCCGTCAGATCGGTTGTCCCCGTCGAGTTACGATACGGTTGCCCTTGCGAGGCAAGTCTCCTTAAGACCTAATGAAAGGCCGTGTCCGTTACAGTGGCACGCACTCCCGTCGTTTGGGTTTATGCATCCCCTTTCCGCGGCTAATGATAGATGTGCACATGTGTGAGTTATTGTTGTGATTATTAGGAGATGAGACATGATGATGATTGATTTATATTCATACTGCGACCATACCATCTTTACATGTTATTATGTGCATAGTAGTGAGCACTACTTTATCATTTGTGGTCATTCCCACCTGCTCTTCACGGATGCAGGTTAAGCAGTGTCCGGGTGATGGGACAATGGGCGAGTGGTGGTCTATTTATTGTTTCTTTTTGCTTCCACTTTAATAATATGGTTGCTATGAACCTTTCTATGATTTGGACATGTGGAAACCGTTTTCGAACTATGTTATGTTTGATGTTCGGGAATATTTTGGAAAACCCTTTTTCGAACCTTGAATAATCATGGTGTTGATTTATGAAGTTACAATTGTTCATAATGGATATTATGTCGAGATGTGAATCAGGTTAATGAAAACCTTGTAAAAATCGGGTTTATGAATCCCCGTGGGTCCAGATAAGACTTGGACTAAGTAAAGATGTGTTGGTTAATGCCCTTGATTTCGAAAATGGATTCGAAAAATTTGTTCTGATTTTTAGAAAGTCCAGAATTTCTTTAAAATCAAAGTGGGGTGTTACAGTTTAATCAACTAATCATATAGAATTGACAAACCCTAACTCGAAAAATTAACATCCAACTGTCACCAATAGCAAGATCGAAATGTCACTTTTCGATTATAACAATCTATCGAACAAGAACTCATCAATTCCTAATCAATTCAACTCAGAAAAGCATGAACAAATCGAAGCCCGACAATTACACGTTAAACAAGAACAATCATCCCCTATCCCTAGCAATGGGATTTAGCTACGAATATCAAATTCAACAATCATGATCAATCCTCTCAAATAATCATTATTCATGAATCAAATAAGAGAAGTGAATACTTACAATCAATCCAAGTTCTAGTCGAATTCGAAATACAAGCTAAACCCTAACTAAGAAGAAGAAGAAGAAAAATGGAAAATAATGGTGAAAAGAAGGAGAAAATTGGGGAAGAAGAAGAAGAAGAAGAAGAAGAGAGAAGAAGAGAAGGAGAGAGTCATGTTCTCAGACCTAGGTTTACACCTGGTCGAGATGTCTCTCGAGTCTCGGACAAGTTCTCCTTTATATGGTTCGAGAAAACCGAGCAAAAACGAGACAGACCAAAAAAAACAATTCTGTGCCCGCGACCAGGCCTTAGCGACGCTAAGGCCATAGCGGCGCTAAGGGTCGCGGGGCTTGGGCGTCTGGCGGTTGCTATGGGCGCGCTTCGCTGGTAGCGCCGCTAGCTGGGTTGGCCATAGCGGCGCTATGGCCATTGCGGCGCTATGGCCCGGCAGCCTTGCACGATTTCATGATTTTGGCTCGTTCGGGCTCGTTTGGACTCGGAATTCGATTCCACTTTTTCCTGTGTGTTGCCAACGAACTCCTCTATTTAATTATGCTTGTACAATAAACTTTTGCCCATAATTAGGTCCTCCCGAAGCTTCAGACCTACACACCATAAACAAAGAAAAAAACCAGAAAAACACACGAAAACACAAGAAAAACCAAAATAGATCAAATCAAGAAATAAACTACAAAAACGAATAAAACCCAACAAAAGACTTAATATGGGGGAAAAAGAAAGACAAAGAGACAACGAAAAACGCAACAAAAATGGGACAAACAACTCCCCCACACTTAATCCTTTGTTCGTCCCGAACAAAAAGAAAATAAAACAAGACACGACCATGGATATGGTTTCAAATAAGAAGAGGTTCAAAATGCCCAATTCAATCGAGTCGAATTCCAACAAACATACGACCATATGCCTCAATATCGACTTGGCCTTGAAATGACAAACTCTCAAAACATAAAGTATCATGTATGCCTCACTCATTTTCTTACATGAATAAGTGATAAGAACGCTCAAAATTGGTCAATATTCAAGTTTCAACATATGCTTGCCAATCGTTTAAATTACTCAAAAACAATCAAAGCTCAAAAACATGCGAATCAAGAGGACTTCACGGGTTCCATTGTGGGCTAAGATAGAGGTACGGATAAATATATGGATAAAAAGCTCAAATAATCAATCAACGATTGTCGAATAATATACTACTCGAATGTCTGCTATTCAACCAAATCAACAAGCTAGCACACATACCGTCCACCCAACAACTCCACAATCAACACCTATCTGCTCTAATCGAATTGCAACATTACTTGACCCATTTTTTTTATTTATTATTTTTTACCATTTTTTTTTGTAGAGTAATTTTTTTTCCAAACAAGAACGAATCGAAAAGACAACATTCTGTAAGTGTGAACATTGGAGGTCATCCAAGTGTCCTACAGTAGTTTCCAAATACTCATTACCCGTCAACATAAATTGACTAGTAAGAGGAGCAGAATCCATTCGAATCGTCTGTGAGCTCTCATGTTTGATTTTTTTAAATAGGTCAAGCAATAGAAATCCGACTCAAATTAACCTCATTCAACATCAACACCATTTTCACCAATCATCACCAATTCAGTCAACAAAGTACATCACATATACGGCTGACAAGAAAAGGTCTCAAAGCTCAAACGGGCTACTAGGGAAATTAACGTTTAGGATCAAAGAACAAGGCTAAAGAGAGCTAAACAAACAAAACGCCTCAATCATGTTTGCAATTTCAAACTCTCATTGATTCCTTTCAAATAAACTCAAGGCAAGTTCTAATTATTCAAGAATATAACCAATATCTCACAAGAAAAGAATAAGGCTCAAAACTTTACAAGGTAAATAAATGTCACTCAAAGCAGTCAAGCATATACCGAGGCAATGACCACACGTCCGTCATCACAACTTCCCAATTTCACCAAACATTCATCAACACATCATATAATTCACCAATATCACATGCTCAACAAAACAAAAACCTAAGCTAGACTGATCCACCACATAAGAATGCAAAACCCAATTCGAATCCCCCACACTTAGAATGAGGCAATGCCCTCATTGCTTCAACACACAATAGGAAGTCAAATAAAAGACCTAGCACTTTCATATAGAGAACCAACACTGGCACCTACCACAAGCACACAAGACTAAAAAGAAAAGACACGAAGCAACTCAAAAAGATAAAAAGGAAAAGTGTGTGCAAACCAAAGATGCCTCGAAGAGAAATAGCATGCATGTGCAAGTCACTCGCCTATGCTCAGCCTCGGCCCTCGTTATTCCTCCTGCTCAAGGGTCGCAAATAGTACCTGTCGATAAAACCACACAAACTCCAAACCTCCCATTATTCAAAGATAAAAGAAAAAGCATAAGAGAAAATGAACAAGAAAGCAATAAATATTACTTGGGTTGCCTCCCAAGAAGCGCTTGTTTTACGTCATTAGCTTGACGAAACCTGAAAAGAAACTCATCAGGGGTCCAGAAAGAAGTGAAGATCATGCCACGCCTTTGTATTCTCGAGAAGTGGCAGTGCTGGCACTAAGGCCAGAAGGCAGGCACTGATGGCTCGGGTAGTAATATTCTTCTGGAACTGGGCATGGGAGCAAGGTGGGGTAACAAAGTGGCCTAGAGCACTCTTCACCGAAACTCCATTGTCAACCAATTGAAGGATGAGAACATCTATGGAGCATAGAAGGACCATTGGGGCTTTCTCAATGGGGCATGACGGCTCAAATGAGGGACTCTCGAATGTGGGCTCAGAAGTTACCTCTATCAGAATATCACTCTGATTTGCTGGGAGAACATCCTTCTCTTCTTCTATCTCGCACTCGTAAATCTGATAGTTAGTGCTCGAGGTCTCATTGACTCGTGGCTTAACGGAATGAATGTGATCCATTATCCCATCGAGCTGGTCCACCATTTGGGTACATCCACCCTCAATCTTCTCTAGTCGAGTTGCTTGGGCCGCCACACGAGCAAGGATGAGGTCGAGTTTTTCATCGCTCATCAAGGTATCCTCTCGGAGTCCACCCATATATGTAAACTCGTCTTGCATGATCGACTCGGGAGAGAAAACTCGGTCCTCTATGACTTGAATGCGCTCCACTAAGTTCGCGATCTCGCCCTCAAGATTGCTCCTACGGGCTGCTTGAGATTGCAAAAGAGCGAGAGCCCGATCAAGTTTCTTATTGTAGGCGGCCTCTTTTTCACGAGCTGCTTTGGATTCTATAAAATCAAGAATCTGGTCGAGCTTCTCGTTAAACTTGTTGGACTCATGCGTCTGCTCGACCGAAAATTGGTTCCAACACTGCTCGGAAGAGTATGGGTGCGATTGGGTGTAGTACCTGACACAATAACTCGGCTCACTGTTCCAAGAGGGGTAGTGCGGGGAGGAATACTCGTGATTGAACTTCATATCCCTGCACAACAAAACAAAACAACCCAACGTAGCCACGAAAAAGAGAAGAACAAAAAGACACAAAATAGAAAAACAAAAATGCAGAGAAAGAACAAAAATACTAAAAATGCAAAAATAAAGAGAAACACAGAAAATAAAATCAATACCAAGACCAAATATCCTACTTGCCTTCCCCGACAATGGCGCCAAATTTGTTGTAGCACAAATTATTCTTTTTACCGAGTACCGAATCGAAAGATTCGTTACCCGGGTCGATCTCACGAGGAAGGCGGTTCGGGATTTAGCTTTGATATTGACAACACATAAAAAGAAAATAAAAACTAAACATTCTAATCAGATAGCGGGTTTGAGAGATTATCAGCTAAGAAATAATAAAAAGCATAATCTACCTAAATATGAGAACGGAACAACGATAAGAAGCTAGAGAATCAGGGGATAATTAATTCAAGTTCTAGCAAAATCGGGCAATCAATTGTTCGGTTCGAGATTGACACTCTCGCTTAAAAATCTAGCGGTTCGATCCCAATAACTTTTCGTAACAAGGGATTGAACATAGACGAACAAGTTCGAGCATACAATATAGGCCAATTATCCTAGTCCCAATAACTTTTTGTAACAAAGGACGGGTCATCGACAAGCACGTATTTCAATCCAAAACCTATAGACTATTCAATTACGAAATCATCTACCTCATGTGAGCCTATTTCTACGACTTCTCCCCTTACGGTTCTGAAAGCCGCTAAGTAAATTAGAAGGTGTTTAATCAACTAATCATATAGAATTGACAAACCCTAAATCGACAAATTAACATCCAACTGTCACCAATAGCAAGATCGAAATGTCACTTTTTGATTATAACAATCTATTGAACAAGAACTCATCAATTCTTAATCCATTCAACTCACAAAAGCATGAACAAATCGAAGCCCGAAAATTACACGTTAAACAAGAACAATCATCCCCTATCCCTAGCAATGGGATTTAGCTACGAATATCAAATTCAACAATCATGATCAATCCTCTCAAATAATAATTATTCATGAATCAAATAAGAGAAGTGAATACTTACAATCAATCCAAGTTCCAGTCGAATTTGAAATACAAGCTAAACCCTAACTAAGAAGAAGAAGAAGAAAAATGGAAAATAATGGTGAAAAGAAGAAGAAAATTGAGGAAGAAGAAGAAGAAGACAGAAGAAGATAAGGGGAGAGTCATGTTTTCAGACCTAGGTTTACACCTAGTCGAGATGTCTCTCGAGTCTCGGACAAGTTCTCCTTTATATGGTTCGAAAAAACCGAGCAAAAACGAGAGAGACAAAAAAAAAAACAATTCTGTGCCCGCGACAAGGCCTTAGCGGCGCTAAGGGTCGCGGGGCTTGGGCGTCTGGCGTCGCTATGGGTGCGCTTCGCTGGTAGCGCCGCTACCTGGGTTGGCCATAGCGGTGCTATGGCCCGGCAGCCTTGCACGATTTCACAGTTTGGGCTCGTTCGGGCTCATTTGGACTCGGAATTCGATTCCACTTTTTCATGTGTGTTGCCAACGAACTCCTCTATTTAATTATGCTTGTACAATAAGCTTTTGCCCATAATTATGTCCTCTCGAAGCTTCAGACCTACACACTATAAACAAAGAAAAAAACTAGAAAAACACACGAAAACACAAGAAAAACCGAAATAGATCAAATCAAGCAAAAAACTACAAAAACGAATAAAACCCAACAAAAAGACTCGACATGGGAGAAAAAGAAAGACGAAGAGACAATGAAAAACGCAACAAAAATGGGACAAATATAAGGCTCGACCGACCACGGACCATGCGCGAGGCCATGGAGTCTACGCGAAGGAGGGATGAACACTTAACGGCCACACGAAGGATCGGGCGAGAGAGTGTGTGCAAATTGGAGCAACGGCGTGCGGACCAACACTTGGACGAGCGCGCAATCAAAGACAGCGCACCATCGAATGTGAGCAATGTCCATTCCCACCCGCGACCGTCGAACAACTTTCGAACACTACCTCTGGGCGTTAAACAACTCACGCTCGAGCAGATGAGACGCCGACGTGAGAAGGGTCTCTGCTACAAATGCGAAGAAAGGTTCACCCCAGGCCATCAATGCAAACAAGTTTTTCTGATCGACGTCATTGAAGAGGACGAGGAAGAAGCCTATGAGGACCAACCGGCACCGCAAGTGAACGTAGATTTGGAGATCTCGGTTAATGCAATGGCAAGCCCACAGGGACCGAGAACAATCCGACTACCCGCCATGATCAAGGAACGGCCAATCGAGGTACTAGTCGACACCGGCTCATCGCATAACTTCATTTGCGACCAAGTACCTAAGGACTTAAAGCTCAAGGCAACGAAGGTGGAACCGTTCGATGTAAGGGTTGCCAATGGATAGCGGCTGAGATGTCACGAATATTATCGGGAAGTGCCCGTCAACCTGCAAGGTGAGATCATCAAAGCTGACCTCTATGCACTACCTATTGTGGGGCCCGAGATAGTTCTTGGAATTCAATGGCTTGAAGGACTTGGAGAAGTCACTACGAATTACAAGAAAGGCATAATGGAGTTCTACTCGGAAAGCCGACTCATCATGCTAAAAACCAAACCGAAAGGAATAAATCGAGATGCCGAGATGAGGAGTTTGGAGTTAGCCTCGATCCTTGAGGACAAGGATGTGCTAAAAGGGGGTGGGAATGATGCGTAAGTGGACCTCGACCCTACCAAGCCCGAGCACGGAATGCATTTAGGCCAAGGAAGAAAACGTCGCAAATGGACGCGCACATCGGAGGTATCAGGATGTTTATCGAAGGAGTGAAACCTGGTGGGGATGGCCAAAGCACCAGGTGGCTCAAAGAAATGGATGGCAAGCGAGTCGGGTGGCCAACGGGTGCAGCGGACGCACACGGGGCGCGTTGGCAGCGCGCAGGCGCCCATTGGCGCGCGCGCAGGTAGTCCGTGAACAGTGCGGGCGCGCGGGCAGCACACGTGATGACGGATCGTGTGTTGCGTTCCACTCGACTTGTCTCGAACACAGCTTCGCCACGGCCTTGCTCTCGACGATAGGTGTGATCGACTCGGTTATTAGCCTAACTCTCTCACGATACATGAGTTCACTCGGTAATTAGCCTCGCTCGCTCGATTTTGAACTGGCTCGGGTCTTAGCCTCACCAATTCAATTTGTATGATCGAACTCTCACGAATCCTAACACACGGTTTCGAACAAACGTTCTTTTCTATTCAACTCATCAATTCTGGACTTCTTAAAACAATGAGGGATGCTCCCTATTTATAGATCCTAACTATGACTAATTCTAATCTACCTAGGAAACTTATTAAAGCAATAAAATATTAAATTCTTAAACAATCTAGATATTATTGTGCAAGAAGGAAACTAAATATACTAGAGTCTTAATTAACTTGATTGTCTTGATCTTGCTTGGCTTGCACTCCAAACAATTCCAAATCTTGCGCCGCCTCACTTCGACCGCCTTAGCTTGCGCGCGCCTTCGCGGTGTTATTCCTTGTGGCGCGCGGTTTCTCGCGTGCCTGCGTCGCACGCGCGCTCCGTCGCTCGCCCTGCGTGCTTGCCATTCTTCGCGTGCACGTGCTCGTCGCCACACGACACTTCTAAGCTTGCAAGTCTTAGGTCTTGCACATGTGCACCCCAATCGTGCGCCAATCCACGCGCTTCCTCAGTTCTGCCAGCCTCCCGCGCGTGTACGCCTCCCTCGCCTATGCCTATCGCGCATAGGCATGCGTCTGCATCTTCGCTGCACTCGCGCGCCCTTGTGCGTGCTCCTCGACTGCTGTCATCCTCACGCGCGTCATCGCCCAGCACGCCTAATCCTACGAGGCGTGATCTTTCGTCCGCGTTGCTCCACTCGCGCGCCAACGCGCACGCCCCGTCCTCGTCGTTCGTCTCCTACGCGTGTGCGCCCGCGCCCGGCATTCCTATGCCCGTGCAGATTCGGTCGTCCGCGTGCGTCCCGCCTGCGCCGAACGCCAACGCGTCCCGTCGACCCCCGCGACTTGCCCAACTGCCGTGCATCCATGTGTATCCTGCTCTGTCCAACCGCGCGCATCATGGGCCGATGCGCGCCATTCGCCTATTAGCCGATCATAGTTGTCCTCTTTGTTGCCGCTCATTTCCGTCGGCTCGGGCCATGGGTCCCAACCTTTCAACCTAACGCAATCTGTCGCCGGTATCCACCACCCTTCTTCAACCCATCGCAAACCACGCCTTCTAGCCTCCTTCTTCCTTGCTCGCCTTTTCCTTGTGCAAGGTTTGCACCAACAACGTGATTCCTTAGACTTTGGCTTACATTTTCTTCGGGCTCGCTTGGTTTAGCGCTTCTTAGGATTTAGCTTGGACTGTGGACCACATCCTTTTGGCCAGTCTCTCTTGCATGAAGGTCGATAAATCGGGCTTGATGGCTCCTCCAGCATATTTTCCAACCATAAGTTGAGACCATCGCCACCTTCCTCTTCGGACTCGCCTGGGTTGATGACCACTTCCGTATCATTTCCTCTTCAAGACTTTCCTTGTCCTCAAGGATTAGAAAATTCAGCGCACCAACATCTTCATTGTTTCGAACTTCACCCTCCATTGCTCCTCGTACTTCTACGAGTTGTCGCTCGTATTCTTCTAGATTTCTTCGCTCGTGAAGCTCGTCTAGATACGTGCTTTCCCATGGGGTAAGTTCTCTTTCCAAACTCTCCAATAACTCGAGATCTTCCCAATCCATCTCGTCCATTGGCACACAATACATATTTTTTTTTTTGAGACTCTAAAAATTTTTCGAAAAGAAAAAGAAGAAAATTCGAATATATTCGAATCAAGGGGAGGAAAAAATAACAAAAGACTAGATGAAATTTTTTTTTTGATACTCACGAAATTTTTTGAAAATTAGAGGATAAAATTCGAAAAACTCGAACAAAAAGGAACCAAAAATTTGAACCAAAAAGAAAAAGAATGGGGTAGAAAAAGTTAACGAACACACAATCAATCACTCTCAATGAAAGCACCAATGATGACGGATCGTGTATTGCGTTCCACTCGACTTGTCTCGAACACAGCTTCGCCACGGCCTTGCTCTCGATGATAGGTGTGATCGACTCGGTTATTAGCCTAACTCTCTCATGATACTTGAGTTCACTCGGTAATTAGCCTCGCTCCCTCGATTTTGAACTGGTTAGGGTCTTAGCCTCACCAATTCGATTTATATGATCGAACTCTCACGAATCCTAACACACGGTTTTGAACAAACGTTCTTTTCTATTCAAATCATCAATTCTGGACTTCTTAAAACAATGAGGGATGCTCCCTATTTATAGATCCTAACTATGACTAATTCTAATCTACCTATTAAACTTATTAAAGCAATAAAATATTAAATTCCTAAACAATCTAGATATTATTGTGCAAGAAAGAAACTAAATATACTAGAGTCCTAATTAACTTGATTGTCTTGATCTTGCTTGGCTTGCACACCAAACAATTCCAAATCTTACGCCGCCTCACTTCGACCGCCTTAGCTTGCGCGCGCCTTCGCGGCGTTATTCCTTGTGGTGCGCGTGATTACGGATCGGGTGTTGCGTTCCCTCGACTTGTCTCGATCACGGCTTCGCTACGGCCTTGCTCTCGACGATAGGTGTGATCGACTCGGTTATTAGCCTAACTCTCTCACGATACTTTAGGTCACTTGGTTATTAGCCTCGCTCCCTCTTTTGAACTAGATCGGGTCTTAGCCTCTCTAATTCGGTTGCATGATCGAATTCTCACGAACCCTCAAGCACGGTTTCGAACAAACGTTCTTTTCTATTCAACTCATTCCAAGACCTCTCAAAACAATGAGGGATGGTCCCTATTTATAGATCCTAACTATGACTAATTCTAATCTACCTAGGAAATATATTAAAGCAATAAAATATTAAATTCCTAAACATTCTAGATATTATTGTGCAAGAAGGAAACTAAATATCTAGAGTCCTAAATTGACTTGATCTTGATCTTACTTGGCTTGCACTCCAAACAATACCAATCCATGCGCCCCAATTATTTTCGGCCACCCTAATGTCTTGCGCGTCGCACATGCGTGCGCCGCCTTAGCACTCACACTCCTCGTCGGCCTAGGTCTCTTGTGCGCCCACCTCGCACGCACGTCCATGCGTGCGCCCAGTCCGCGTCCAGTCTCCTCGCGCGCGTGTGCGCCGCCACCCTTGCCTATGCCTACCGCGAATAGGCATGCGCCCGTGCATTCGCGCGCAATCGCGCGCCCTTCACCTCGTCCGTTTTTCTCGCGCGCGTACGTCCCGCTGCCCCGCTCTCCTATGCCTGCGAGGTTTCGGTTGCCGCCCGCGTGGCCTTCACCCGCGCGCCCAGCTCGCCCGCCGCTCGCCTCCCGCGCGTACCTCCCATCACCCGCGATCCGATCGCCTACCGTGCACCCGAGTACACCCAATGCTGACCGCTTGTTGACCACCCGCTCTCGCGCATCACCGCCCGATGCGCGCCTTTCGCCCGTTCGTCCACCGATCACCCCCGACCAATCTTCAGCCTCAACGACCACTTCCGTATCAATCCCCTCCTCTTCAAGACGTTCCTTGTCCTCAAGGATTAAGAAATTTAGCACATCCACGTCTCTATCTTCTTCAACGGGAAATTCACCTTGATCCTCAGTTCTCAACTTAATGCGCTTTCCTGGTCGTCCAAACTCCATCTTTCCTTGCTTATAGTCAGTCGTAATGGGTCCAAGCATTTCCAGCCACTGTACTCCTAACACAATATCTGTTGCCTTAAGCGGTAAGGCGTAAAGATCAATTTCCAGCTCGTGATCCAGTGCCATTATCGGGACCTTCTTGAATAATTGACTTCCCTACAGCTCATGTCCATTGGCCACCTTGACACCAAACTTTTTAACTTTTGTGGGTACCAATTTCAACTTCCGGGCTATCCCTTCGTCGATAAAATTTAAACTCGAACCACTGTCCACCAGGATCTCTAGCAACATATCCTTTATCTCAGCCGTGAATCTGATCATCCTAGGACCACGCTTGTTGCACTTCACCATATGCAACCAGGACTCTTCCTGTGGCTTTTCTTCCTCTCGTTCCTCCTCAATTTCCAATAGAAAAATTTCCTTACCTTTGCACTTGTGGCCTGGCACAAATTTCTCGTTGCAAGTAAAGCACAAGCCTTTTTCTCTTCGCCTTTGTATTTCATCCTCCATCAGCCGTCGGTAGTTGCTAGTGGTGTGTGTACCATCGCCGACTGTTGGTTTGACCTCGGCCCGTGGGGGCGTATCGTCGACCGTGACGCTCGCGCGCCGAACGTCCGTGCGCCCCTCGCTCGGTCTAGCTCTGCGCACTGCCGCGAGATGATCCTCGTGCAGTCGCGCTGCTTCCATGGCAGCCCTTGTTGACCTTGGCCTGTCCAATCGTACCTCCGCAGCCAACTCAGCCTTTAAGCCTCCTACAAACGCACCTACTAGTGCCTTCTCGGGCCAATCCCGAACCCGACTTGCTATCCTCTCAAACTCCTTTTGATAGTCGCGTAGACTACCGGTTTGGCGGATCCTTGTCAGCGCCTCATCATAATCAAAGTATTCGCTAGATCCAAACCTGGCAATCAGCTCCTTCTCAAAATCTCGCCATCTGATTTGCTCGCCTTTACTTTTATAAACATGTGACACCCATTGCCACCATGTGTTGGCTTCCCCATCCAAGTAGTAGACAACAATTTGATCTCTTTCAGACTTGTGTACCTCATTGATCTCGAAAAATTGCACGGCACGACTTAACCATGCATCCGGATCTACTCTTTCGAACGTTGGCATCGTTATCTTCGGTTTCGCACATACGCGCTTCTCGCGATGATGCCGATGGCCATGCGCTCTGCGATCGCCGTGGTCTCGGGTAGTGCGCGTCGCGCGCGTTCCCCGCGACCGTTCGTCGTCGTCATCGCGACTAGACGTCGAACTGTCCATTCCCGCCATGATTGATCTCGATGTGCGGCTCCTCCGCATATGGTGGTTGACTCTCTCGAGCTGTCCCGCCAAGTCGTGTATCATCAGCTCCAACTTTGACATGTTTTCATTGACCACGTGTTGTCCGTTGCCAAGGGACCTCACGCTTTTCTCAAGTGCATTGAATCTCTCACGATTCGTCATGACTCTCTTTTTTTTTAAGACTCGATAAAAAAATCGAAAAATATATAAAAAATTGGAACAAGAATTTCGAAAATTTCGACCCGAAAAGAAGAGAAATTCGGCCCCTCAACAAAAGGTAATAACCAAAAAAAAATCAAACAAAAGGACTAGACGACGCTCTTTTTTTTTTTAAGACTCACGAAATTTTTCGAAAATTAAAGAATAAAATTCAAAAAAAATTCGAACACAAAAGACTCAAAAAATCGAACAAAAAATAAAAAGAATGGGATAGGAAAAGTTCACGAACACCCAATCGATCACTCTCAATGAAAGCACCAATAATGACGGATCAGGTGTTGCGTTCCCTCGACTTTTCTCGATCACGGCTTCGCCACGTCCTTGCTCTTGATGATAGGTGTGATCGACTCGGTTATTAGCCTAACTCTCTCACGATACTTGAGTTCACTTGGTTATTAGCCTTGCTCCCTCTTTTGAACTAGATCGGGTCTTAGCCTCTCTAATTCGGTTGCATGATCGAATTCTCACGAACCCTCACACACGGTTTCGAACAAACGTTCTTTTCTATTCAACTCATTCCAAGACCTCTCAAAACAATGAGGGATGGTCCCTATTTATAGATCCTAACTATGACTAATTCTAATCTACCTAGGAAACATATTAAAGCAATAAAATATTAAATTCCTAAACATTCTAGATATTATTGTGCAAGAAGAAAACTAAATATCTAGAGTCCTAAATTGACTTGATCTTGATCTTGCTTGGCTTGCACTCCAAACAATTCCAATCCATGCGCCCCAATTATTTTTGGCCGCCCTAATGTCTTGCGCGTCGCACATGCGTGCGCCGCCTTAGCACTCACACTCCTCGTCGGCCTAGGTCCCTTGTGCGCCCACCTCGCACGCGCGTCCATGCGTGCGTCCAGTCCGCGTCCGGTCTCCTCGCGCGCGTGTGCGCCGCCACCCTTGCATATGCCTACCGCGCATAGGCATGCGCCCGTGCATTCGCGCGCAATCGCGCGCCCTTCACCTCGTCTGTTTTTCTCGCGCGCGTACGTCTCGCTGCCCCGCACTCCTATGCCTGCGAGGTTTCGGTTGCCGCCCGCGTGGCCTTCACCCGCGCGCCCAGCTCGCCCGCCGCTCGCTGCCCGCGCGTACCTCCCATCGCCCGCGATCCGATCGCCTACCGGACACCCGAGTACACCCAATGCTGACCGCGTGCTGACCACCCGCTCTCGCGCATCACCGCCCGATGCGCGCCTTTCGCCCGTTCGTCCACCGATCACCCCCGACCAATCTTCAGCCTCAACGACCACTTCCGTATCAGCGCGGTTTCTCGCGTGCCTGCGTCGCATGCGCGCTCCTTCGCTCGCCCCGCGTGCTCGCCATTTTCCACGTGCGCGTGCTCGTCACCACACGACACTCCTAAGCCCGCAAGGCTTAGGTCTTGCGCATGTGCGCCCCAATCGCGCGCCAATCCGCGCGCTTCCTCAGTTCTGCTAGCCTCCCGCGCATGTACACCTCCCTCGCCTATGCCTATCGCGCATAGGCACGCGCCTGCGTCTTCGCTGCACTCGCGCGCCCTTGTGCGCCCTCCTCGGCTGCCGTCATCCTCGCGCGCGTCATCGCCCAGCACGCCTAATCCTACGAGGCGTGGTCTTTCGTCCGCATTGCTCCACTCGCGCGCCAACGCGCACGCCCCGTCCACGTCGTTCGTCTCCTGCGCGTGTGCGCCCGTGCCCGGCATTCCTATGCCCGTGCAGATTCAGTCGTCCGCGTGCATCCCGCCGCCGCCGAACGCCAACGCGTCCCAATCGACCCCCGCGGCTTGCCCGACTGCCGTGCATCCATGTGTATCCTGTTCTGTCCAACCGCGTGCATCATGGGCTGATTCGCGCCATTCGCCTATTAGCCGATCATAGTCGTCCTCTTTGTTGCCGCTCGTTTCCGTCGGCTCGGGCCATGGGTCCCAACCTTTCAACCTAACGCAATCTTCCGCCGGTATTCACCACCCTTATTAAACCCATCGCAAACCACGCCTTCTATGTTAGAGGTATGCTGTAAAAGCTGTGTTTTGCAGTTTTTATCAATTCCATTTT
>CACSLK010029826.1:26390-36613 GCA_902706635.1 Striga hermonthica | reverse complement strand
CAGTCCGTCCTCTCCCGTGGCCAATTTCCGGCGAGTCTTTGTTTGCCGGTGATAGAACCGTGAGCAACTACCAGTCGCCGCCGACCCCTCAACCGTTCAGTCCACGAGCAGCATCTCGGCTAGGTCGCGAGTAGCCGTGCGTTTAGTTTCAGTTCGAGGAGTTTTGGGGTTCCGATCTGCTCATCCGAGTTCCGTTCGTTTGGTCCGTTTATTCCCCGAAATTTGTCTGTTCCGGAAGAAAGGTAATCAATCGAACCTTCGTCACATTTATGTAAGAGCACTGGTGATTTTTCATTGGTTATAGCGCATTGTTTCCAGCTTCTTTGATTTATCGATTCGTATATTTGTTTTGTTTGTCGGGTTGGTTTTTATGAAATCATCGTTGAAAAGGATTGGAACTCTCGTTTTTTATATCGAACCCCTTAGGTTGCTGTGATAAATTCTGTGAAGTTGGGTCCCCTATTTTGTTATTTCGAACTTTTCTGTCGTCTGGTTGTTGCTCTTTTGATGTCTTGTGAATCTTCGTGAAAATTCGGGACTCTTGTTTATGTGATATTCGAACCCTGTTTTGCTGCTTTGATTATTGCGTATTTTGGACTCCGTTCTTTGGTTTCGAGTTGTACCGTCGTTAATGTCTTGTTCGTTCATCTTAGAACCGTGTATTGTCGTTTCGTTTTTCGAACGAATAAAACCCGATTTTTATAAAACTTCAAACTCTGAAACTTGTAATTTCATGAATATGGATTTTTCCTCGATTCCGGTTGCCCAGAAGTTGAAACTGTCGTCGAGTTTGCTGCCCCTGTTCGCATTTCGCAGTCTCTGTTAATGTCCCAGCTTTCGATCTTTTATTTATCTGCTCGCAGCTATGTAGTTTGTGTCTGTTCTGTTGCCCTTAGTCCAGGTCTTTGTTTTAGTGTTAAAAGACTTTGATTTTGCATTTTCAATAACAAAGCGGCGATTGGCGCAGTGGTGCACTACGCCCTTTTCCTTGTGAGAGACGCGGGTTCGATCCTAGGAAGCAGCAATTTATTTTTTTTATTCCCAGCAGCGCTATCCCTTCAGCCCCAGCCCGCGAAGGCCCGCATATTCGCCCAACAGAAGCCCGAGCCCAGCACTACTCCGGCCCGCGAGCATGGTCTCCAGCCCAGCTGCCTTCGGCCCAGCGCGAGCAGCCCAATTATGCGCGTGCGGCCCAATAGCCGCGACAACCCATTTCTCCCAGTGGCCAGCGTGGCCCAATATGGGTTTTTGGCCTATTTTGAGTTCCGGAAACCTATTTTTGTGTAAAACTCATTTCGTAAATTTTTTTAAAAAATGATATAAATTTGGGGAAAATAATTTAAGTCTCGAGACCCCATCTTCTTTTTGGAGTCTCTATCCTTTATAAATTTTGAGAGTTCCAAGTCCACGAAAAATTCAATTAAATCCCTTAATACTTAATTTTTTATTAAGTGTGGGTTTTCGAATATTATCGAGTAATGAGATAGATTATTGATATATTATCTCATCTAAATGTAGGTGTTTGAGGAGTCGAGCCTGCCTACTACCGATTATTTTATTCTCGCCTAGCTCGTTTTGCCAGGTGGGTGTTGATAAACTTTGCCGTGTATGTTATTCTTTATAATTGCTTGGCTTGATAATCAATGTATGCATGTGAACCGTTAGTCTATGAAAGGTTCTCACGTCGATGGAGTTTCGACGTTTTCCTATTTGTGCCTATTGAGAGGTTTCTCCCGTGAATGGGCAGTGTCCCGACGGTTTAGCTCCCGTGAATGGGCGGTGTCCCGAAGGTTAGGGGTGTACACACGAGCGTAGGGCGGTATAGGAGGTAGGCTAGACGATTTGTGTTCATGTTGCGATTATGATTTTAAGTCATTATATTGGATAGACTGCATGGTATTCCCACGGTGAGCAAGTGTTCGCTCACCCCCATTATTATATCTCTTTTCAGGTTGAGCGGGTGGTTGTGGCGAAAGACGAGCGTGGCGGGTCATATATTTGATATTGAACTGTTTTATCTGAATCCGCTTGTTTAATTATTATTTATCTCGTTGCTAGACTTAATTATTATTGATGTTGGAATTTGAACCATGTTAGAATATTTGTTTTGAAAACCAGACCATGTAGTTGGATTATTATGCATGTTTGAAATGGGAATTTGGATATTCTTATGTTGGGATTTTATTATGATATGGTAAATGTTGACATGAGATATTTATCGGGATGGTTGTCTTCCCCATGAGATGTTTGTTCGGGATGGTTGATTCCCCCTTTGGTTAAGTGTTGACTTAACTATTGATATGTAAAGTTGTTGAGTAGCGCCCGTTAAATAAGGTTTAAAAATTGTTTTGCGAAAAATTAACTCTGATTTTGGAAAAATAATTCGGTATTTTTCATTAAAATAACGGGGCGTTACAGTTTGGTATCAGAGCAAGTTTACGTTTCTGTAGACTGCTTCTCAATTTGTTTATATATTTTTGTTATGACCCCTCGCTTCGTCCAGCCACGCCAGCTCAAGGTATGAGTATTGTTAATTTGTTTAACTGTTTATTTGGGGCTTAGGAATTTATCCTCCTTTTCTTTGATTAATTCTAACTTTAGTGGTTCTTGCCATATAGATATGGGTCCTCGTAGAGATCCTCAACATCAGCAGCCTCCACCCGTTCAGGGTGAAGATCATGGTCGTACGATTGAGCAGTTCCAGAACATGCGTCCCCCAACCTTTTCTGGAGAGGAGGGGCCAGCAGCATTAACGGAGTGGTTCCGTAAGCTGGAGAGGATCTTCACCGTTCTCCGATGCTCAGACGCCCAGCGCATCGAGTGCGCTGAGTACCAGATGGATGGTGATGCCGCCGACTGGTAGACTGACTATTGGGTTCTGAGGCCGGAGGCTGAGCGGACTGCCCTCACGTGGGTGAGGATGAAGGAGATTGTTACTGACAAGTACATTCCCAAGAGCTATCATGACCAGAAGGAACGAGAGTTCTATGATCTCTGACAAGGTAGCACTTTCGTTGACGAGTATGCTCGGGCCTTTACCCGGTTGAGTGCTTTTGCCCGGCACATGATCGACACTGAGGAGAGGAAGGCTCGTAAGTTCAGAGACGGGCTTCGCCAGGACATTCGTGTTTTGGTGGCTAGTCATGGGGATCTCCCTTTCGCAGAGACCGTCATCCGAGCACAACAGATCGAGAGCTGCATGGCTCCTATTGCCCCAGTTCCTTCATACCATCATGCCTCGACTACCCAGCCAGCTACCACTACTCAGCCTCCATCTAGCTCGAACAAGAGAGGGAACGACCACCACCAAGACCGCAAGAGGGGCAAACGCCACAATAATGACCGACGTGTTGACCATCCAGTGGCTCAGAATATACAGCCTATCCGTCAGGCACCTGCTGGAGTGCCTCGGTGTGGGGCTTGTGGTAGACACCATGCCGCGGGAGATTGTCGTGCGACCCAGAAAACTTGTTTTAACTGCGAGAGACAAGGGCATTTTGCCAACATGTGTCCTGAACTGAAGAGACAGAACCAAGGGCAGCAGCAGTATCAATAGGATCAACCGAGGATTGGAGGAGGAGGTCAAGCACGTGTATACATGTTGGCCAAAAAAGAAGAGGAACCGAACTAAGGCTGAGCAACTGATCGAATATCTGGGAGAAGAGGATTATTGTTTTTCTGTTTTCTTCGGATTTCATTTCTCGTAATCTTTTTCAACTCACGTCTATTTTTTTCATGTAGTAACTTTGTTTGGAGACTTTGTTCACAAATAAGATTGGGTGCCCTTGAATTTCTACTTATCTTTATTTGTTTGCAAAGTTTGTGAATTTCATTTGTGATGCCATTAAATTAATGCGAAATTCAAGAACGCGAATACCATTACGACGCTTGAGATATCTTAGCCTCGAGAAAGACGACAGTCATTTATTCTCGTATGATCGAATTGAACGTTGCATGGAGGATAGCCTAGCGAAGAGAGCCAAGAAGATTTTACCACGTTAAGGAAACATGAAGGATTTTAAGGAGGGTAGCCAAGGATCGTGGCAGAACATCATAGGAGCGAGAAAAGTGACCATCGAAATTGAGTGCCATGGAATAGCGGTGATGTGTTCGAGACGACCACCGAAGGATGCCCGAATTAAGACAAAGGATTATCACCATGAAGATAAACTAAAGGTCTCCCTCGAAGGACTATTATAGTCGAACAACATTAGAAGATTGTTAGATGGAGTCATCGTTCTTCAATTGCATTATTGCAACCAAGGGAGGCGAAGAGCCTAGTAGTTAGTTTGCAGTGGTATATAACTGAAAGGTTCCCAAGGATGCGAGTGAGATTCGAAGTCCTGGGGCCAACCGACCATTGTCAAAGTTAATTCAAGCTCGCTTAGGACTGACCACTCAATTAGTTACCGATTTGAGAAAACTAATGTGGCGGCCACCGATGCTTGTAGTCGGAAGAGTCAAGATGAGCTAATTGGTATTATTACTCAGCAAGGAATGTTGTATCAGGAGTTGCTACGTTAGAGATCCAAGTAGTAGAGTCGTCGTCTATAGCTAGTGATGTCGAGTATCGCTAGTTGTGAGACCGACTCTGCAAAAGAAAATCATTACCGAATATGCAAGTGATACTTCCTAAGCCGCATGCGAGGGGTTACTCATGACGGCAGGGTAAGAGATTTTTGCGTCGGCATCAGATGGGACTGTAGGATTCAAGCAAGCCTATGTATTCCGAAGGTGTCCCAGTTGGGGATAAAGTGAGTTGGTGTTTGAGAGTCTGACTACATGGGATTCCGTGGCGGCCTGTACAGGGACGCACGGATCATATTGAGATTGTAGGGAAGTTTGTAGCGTGACACGGGCACAAGACTGAAACTTAGCACTGCATATCAAACCCAGATTGTTGGACGTTTGGAGCATACTGTCGAGACACTAAGAGTCCAGTTGGGGTCTTGTGTACTTGATAGGTATGTCGTGCGATGTTTTCTTACCATGGGACGATACACTTATAACGATGGTTATCAAGCGACGATCCTGATGGTACCATTCGAGGTTTTGAGTACAGATAGAGGTGTGGTACACCTAGATTATGGGAAGAGAGGAAGTTGCAGCCACATTCTTCTTCCAGTTCTTTTGAGATTCTCGACCGAGTCGACGACTTACCCTGACGGTCAACTCCATCACTGGAGCTTGCGGGAGTGCACGACATGTTCTGGGCCTCGTGGTAGAGGGGACATGTGCGTGATCCCGGGGCGTGTGACGAACTTTGACGAGCTGCGTGTTGGGCAGAACCCTACCTATGTTGAGGAATCGGTGACCTGTGTGATCAGAGGGTCCATCAGGGAGAAGCCGGGATGGGTACTCGTCAAAGTCCAGCGGGGTCGCCGGGGTGAGTGCGGTGCGACTTGGGAGGACAAGGATAAGAATTTAACGAAGTCTCCGAGCTTCGTGGTTTGGACTTCTCTATTGCATTTGTTGTCCCTTGTAGGGATGCAAATTCTTTTGTATTTCTGAGGACGGAAATCTTTTAAGGAGGGTAGATTGTAGCGCCCCGTTTGTTTATTAGATTTTTTAGGATTTATATGATTATTTATTTGCTGCAAACTTGATTATTTTCCTTGTGTTATATTATTTGTTCATATGTTATTTTTTTAATTGCTCGTTATTACCCCTCCATTTCATTTATCTGTTAAAATGTAAAAATTGTTATATGCTTAATTGTGATTAATTATTTTGCGAATTATTTTTGTCGTGATGATCGAGTAAATTAGAATTCTTTTAAATATTAAAATTTATCGTTGGGTGATCTTCGATTATAACGCGTAGAATAGCTTTCGCCCCCGTCTCGACCCATTTCGGTGTTTTATATCCAAAGCATGGAGGATTAAACCATTTTTGGCCCAATCTCCTTGTGATAGCTATTACCAGCCCATTTAATTGGCCCAAGTATGATTAATTCCAGCTTTTGTGTTGGTTTGGCCCAAATTCCTTGCAATAACTCTGGACCCAATTTTGGAGAGAATTAATTCACGTGCAATGAGCATAAGAGAATCAAGAGATCCTTGTGACCGAATCCATCCCCCATCTTCCTCAGTTGCGCGTTTGTTGCGATTTTCTTGCGAAATCCTTCGCACGTCTCTCCCTCTCTCGCTCTATAATATCTCGGCTAGAGACCCTTTCTTCCCCACCAAAATTTCACAGCTCTCTTTGCATAAGATCTGTTTCAGCTATAAAATTTGAAAATAGCCCTGCACTTTCAGTCCGTCCTCTCCCGTGGCCAATTTCCGGCGAGTCTTTGTTTGCCGGTGATAGAACCGTGAGCAACTACCAGTCGCCGCCGACCCCTCAACCGTTCAGTCCACGAGCAGCATCTCGGCTAGGTCGCGAGTAGCCGTGCTTTTAGTTTCAGTTCGAGGAGTTTTAGGGTTCCGATCTGCTCACCCGAGTTTCGTTCGTTTGGTCCGTTTATTCCCCGAAATTTGTCTGTTCCGGAAGAAAAGTAATCAATCGAACCTTCGTCACATTTATGTAAGAGCACTGGTGATTTTTCGTTGGTTATAGCGCATTGTTTCCAGCTTCTTTGATTTATCGATTCGTATATTTGTTTTGTTTGTCGGGTTGGTTTTTATGAAATCATCGTGGAAAAGGATTGGAACTCTCGTTTTTTATATCGAGCCCCTTAGGTTGCTGTGATAAATTCTGTGAAGTTGGGTCCCCTATTTTGTTATTTCGAACTTTTCTGTCGTCTTGTTGTTGCTCTTTTGATGTCTTGTGAATCTTCGTGAAAATTCGGGACTCTTGTTTATGTGATATTCGAACCCTGTTTTGCTGCTTTGATTATTGCGTATTTTGGAATCCGTTCTTTGGTTTCGAGTTGTACCGTCGTTAATGTCTTGTTCGTTCATCTTAGAACTGTGTATTGTCGTTTCGTTTTTCGAACGAATAAAACCCGATTTTTATAAAACTTCAAACTCCGAAACTTGTAATTTCATGAATATGGATTTTTCCTCGATTCCGGTTGCCCAGAAGTTGAAACTGTCGTCGAGTTTGCTGCCCCTGTTCGCATTTTGCAGTCTCTGTTAATGTCCCAGCTTTCGATCTTTTATTTATCTGCTCGCAGCTATGTAGTTTGTGTCTGTTCTGTTGCCCTTAGTCCAGGTCTTTGTTTTAGTGTTAAAAGACTTTGATTTTGCATTTTCAATAACAAAGCGGCGATTGGCGCAGTGGTGCACTACGCCCTTTTCCTTGTGAGAGGCGCGGGTTCGATCCTAGGAAGCAGCAATTTATTTTTTTTATTCCCAGCAGCGCTATCCCTTCAGCCCCAGCCCGCGAAGGCCCGCATATTCGCCCAGCAGAAGCCCGAGCCCAGCACTCCTCCGGCCCGCGTGCATGGTCTCCAGCCCAGCTGCCTTCGGCCCAGCGCGAGCAGCCCAATTATGCGCGTGCGGCCCAATAGCCGCGACAACCCATTTTTCCCAGTGGCCAGCGTGGCCCAATATGGCTTTTTGGCCTATTTTGAGTTCCGGAAACCTATTTTTGTGTAAAACTCATTTCGTAAATTTTTTTAAAAAATGATATAAATTTGGGGAAAATAATTTAAGTCTCGAGACCCCATCTTCTTTTTCCGAGTCTCTATCCTTTATAAATTTTGAGAGTTCCAAGTCCACGAAAAATTCGATTAAATCCCTTAATACTTAATTTTTTATTAAGTGTGGGTTTTCGAATATTATCGAGTAATGAGATAGATTATTGATATATTATCTCATCTAAATGTAGGTGTTTGAGGAGTCGAGCCTGCCTACTACCGATTATTTTATTCTCGCCTAGCTCGTTTTGCCAGGTGGGTGTTGATAAACTTTGCCGTGTATGTTATTCTTTATAATTGCTTGGCTTGATAATCAATGTATGCATGTGAACCGTTAGTCTATGAGAGGTTCTCACGTCGATGGAGTTCCGACGTTTTCCTATTTGTGCCTATTGAGAGGTTTCTCCCGTGAATGGGCGGTGTCCCGACGGTTTAGCTCCCGTGAATGGGCGGTGTCCCGACGGTTAGGGGTGTACACACGAGCGTAGGGCGGTATAGGAGGTAGGCTAGACGATTTGTGTTAATGCTGCGATTATGATTTTAAGTCATTATATTGGATAGACTGCATGGTATTCCCACGGTGAGCAAGTGTTCGCTCACCCCCATTATTATATCTCTTTTCAGGTTGAGCGGGTGGTTGTGGCGAAAGACGAGCGAGGCGGGTCATATATTTGATATTGAACTGTTTTATCTGCTAACGCTTGTTTAATTATTATTTATCTCGTTGCTAGACTTAATTATTATTTATGTTGGAATTTGAACCATGTTAGAATATTTGTTTTGAAAACCAGACCATGTAGTTGGATTATTATGCATGTTTGAAATGGGAATTTGGATATTCTTATGTTGGGATTTTATTATGATATGGTAAATGTTGACATGAGATATTTATCCGGGATGGTTGTCTTCCCCATGAGATGTTTGTTCGGGATGGTTGATTCCCCCTTTGGTTAAGTGTTGACTTAACTATTGATACGTAAAGTTTTTGAGTAGCGCCCGTTAAATAAGGTTTAAAAATTGTTTTGCGAAAAATTAACTCTGATTTTGGAAAAATAATTCGGTATTTTTCATTAAAATAACGGGGCGTTACAGTTTGGTATCAGAGCAAGTTTACGTTTCTGTAGACTGCTTCTCAATTTGTTTATATATTTTTGTTATGACCCCTCGCTTCGTCCAGCCACGCCAGCTCAAGGTATGAGTATTGTTAATTTGTTTAACTGTTTATTTGGGGCTTAGGAATTTATCCTCCTTTTCTTTGATTAATTTGAACTTTAGTGGTTCTTGCCATATAGATATGGGTCCTCGTAGAGATCCTCAGCATCAGCAGCCTCCACCCGTTCAGGGTGAAGATCATGGTCGTACGATTGAGCGGTTCCAGAACATGCGTCCCCCAACCTTTTCTGGAGAGGAGGGGCCAGCAGCTTTAACGGAGTGGTTCCGTAAGCTGGAGAGGATCTTCACCGTTCTCCGATGCTCATACGCCCAGCGCATCGAGTGCGCTGAGTACCAGATGGATGGTGATGCCGCCGACTGGTGGACTGACTATTGGGTTCTGAGGCCGGAGGCTGAGCGGACTGCCCTCACGTGGGTGAGGATGAAGGAGATTGTTACTGACAAGTACATTCCCAAGAGCTATCGTGACCAGAAGGAACGAGAGTTCTATGATCTCCGACAAGGTTGCACTTCCGTTGATGAGTATGCTCGGGCCTTTACCCGGTTGAGTGCTTTTGCCCGACACATGATCGACACTGAGGAGAGGAAGGCTTGTAAGTTCTGAGACGGGCTTCGCCAGGACATTCGTGTTTTGGTGGCTAGTCATGGGGATCTCCACAACTGCCTTATACTCCAAGAACTTCTCAAAGCATTCAGACTTGCGGTGCAGAAGGAAAATGTACCCATATCTCGAGTAATCATCGATAAACGTAACGAAGTACTCGAAACCACCTCTCGCTTGAATACTCATAGGACCACATAGATCGGAATGAACTAGCCCTAACACATCTTCGGCTCTATGCCCCTTTGAACTAAAAGCCCTCTTAGTCATTTTACCTTCCAGGCAAGACTCACAAGTTGGAAAAGCCTCGACTTCTAACGACCCCAAAGGCCCGTCTGCTACCAACCTTTGAATCCTCCTAACGTTAATATGACCAAGTCTTAGATGCCAAAGATATGTTTCGTTCATTTTAGAGGGTTCCTTTCTCTTATTCAGATTAGATGATGAATTAAGTAAATTTTTCTGTTGCAGTGGAGATGACTTAGATTCTAGAATGTACAGATTATCAACCAATGAACCAGAGCATATGAACTTTTTGCCAAAACGAATAACAACTTTATTATCAAACGTAGCGGAAAAACCGTTCATAAACAACTTAGAAACCGAAATCAAATTCTTTCTAAAACTGGGAACATAAAGACAATCTTTCAAAACTAGAAACCTATCTAAGCCAAAATCTAAATAGACGTCTCCCACTGCAACTGCAGACGCTCTACTAGCATCGCCCAAGTAGATGGTAACCTCTCCTTCCCTAAGTCGCTTGGTTTCCTGGAACCCCTGCAATGTATTGCAGACATGATCAGTGGCCTCTGTATCTACACACCAGGTACAGGTAGATAACACCGCTAAACATGTTTCAACGACTAA
>CACSLK010029812.1:67327-77738 GCA_902706635.1 Striga hermonthica | reverse complement strand
CTGAAAATGATTTGAATACTTAAGTATGGTGGAGCATCTAAAGAAGAAATAAGTGGGGCACAAAAATACATCTACTCCATACAAGGCTCAGGGTTTTGGGGGAAACCTAGGAATAGCTTTGAGTGGTTTCTGGCTCTACTATAGGGGCTGACCGAAGCATAATTTCTGGTGGGAGACAAAGGTTGGCCAGACTCAAGGTGAGTGGGGACATTTCCATACCCAAGGTCCTTAAACAATTAACTATACCCCCACCACTCATATTATAATATTGTTATTGATACCTTTGGCCTTCATTATAATTTTTTCATGATATCTTGCACGGTTTTGAGGATTTTGGAGGGACTTGCTGATAATAATGGAGGGAGCACATGGTCTGGTCGGTTAGCATAGGGTAGCGGGGGACAAAACTCCTCCCAAGGTCAATAAAATAATCATGCACAAGCTCTCATTTTTAGCTAAGGACCATTTGACTTTGACTTGGACGTCTTAAGGCAAAATTGGGCTCAAAATGCTTTTTAATAAGTTGGTTACATCCTCACAAATTTGGACTCGGTGAAAGTGGGTTGGATTTTCCCGAATTGGGCTCAGAAGGTAGGCTGGCGCGGGCTGGCTGGGCTGCGCGCGTGAATGACTTGAGCTGGTGTTTTTGCTCCATTTTGTAGATGTTTTGGACTTAGAAAATCGTACTAATGCTTCCTAAAACTTATTCTTGGTCTTGGACATCGGCCCGGGGCCTTTGGCGTGGGCGCGGCTCGAGTGGCTCGGTGAACTTCTCGACTTTTTGAGCGAGGTCCAAGGCTTGAATCTTGAACTTGGATATTTTACAACACTTAGAAAAATATTCTAAGTATTGCTACTAAAGTTCAACTATGCTCGGAAATGACTTGAAATTTACTAGGATCGAGACTAGGGTCCGAGGCTAAAATTCTCGAGTCAATTAACTATAATTTAACAACCCAAATTAATGGATTGATCTTGACTTAAACTTGACATCGAAGTATCCAAAGAATGATCTATCAAACTTGGAATTAATTGAGCATTTAGCATATAAAATATAACTTGGAATTTCTGAGAATTACGGATTTCACTTATAGTCGAGCAGTGAAACCGTTCTTAATACTATTACTGATTTGGGGCATTACATGTGAACTCTGGGCAGTGCACATGAGTAGAGCTCGTTCAGGACTACTGACACGATTAGCTACTGGAGAAAGAGCTAACGTGACGGCTGATGTTGTTAGTCGGAAGAGCCGAAGTGAGCTAACTAGTTGGTGTCTCGAAGGAGCCACTGACCTAGTACCATTCTCCACTGGAGAGCCTCATTCATTTTCATTTGAGGATTTTTGCTTTTCTACAGCGTTGAGTCTTTTTCGTGTTAGTGTGCGTTATTGTAAAAATGAAGTGGACTTGGAACTCGGTTTTATACCCTGCTATTTTTGAGACATTGAAACTTTGGAATTTGTGTAAGACCAAAAAGTTTGTTTGAAATAAACCCCATTTGTAAAGATTTTTGTGGAAAATTCTTTTCTTGCTATTGCTTTAGCCTATGTGAAATCTCAATTCAGAAAAATTTAAATGTTGAGAAAACCATGGATTAAGTTTCTTATTGAACCTTGAACCGAAAACCGACCCTGACTGGGTGTAGCCACGAAGTGGTGGTCAAGCGTGTACGCCCGTGTTAATAGACGAGAGGCTTGTGCACGGCCGATCGTTGACTCACACGCAAGTTGCAGCTGCAATCACCAGACACACAGAACTCCCAGGCCAGCGTGATCGGTTAAACCTTGACCTTGTGGCTGGTTTCTGAATAGGTGCATGTGAGCATCCTGGCGCCCCGCACATGCAGCGCCTGCGAGCGTGTCGCCTTTCGGAGGAAAATGCATTAACAACTCAAACGTCCAATTTATTTTTCTTTGGGACGGTTTGACCACCGAGAGTACCAAGTTCCACCGTACCCTGTTTGCATCATTGATCGATTGTGTTGATGAGGAAGCGTGACCGATAAGTTTCCTATGCCTATACGAGGATTCCTCGAGATTGTGAAAGAGGAGATTTGTGTTGTCAGCAAATAGAGCCATGAGGGGCTACGTTTGTATCGTAGAATCGTGTGTTGTGAGTATGAGTATAGCGAGGCTATATTGCGTGCATGGTTGCACATTTACCGTGACAATTTCTTTGGCAAGAAGTCACGAGTGTGTCGAGATTGTGGGTAAGTTTTTTGCGTGACCCAGGCACCATGCTGAAACTCAACTCCACGTATCGACCACGATTGTTTGACTGATGATATCACAGTCGAGGCACTATGAGACCTGTTGAGGTCATATGTGCATGTTGTGTGATGTGTTTTTGCGATTTCTCACCTTGGGTGAGCCATTTTGTGTTTTATGTATTGAACGGGTATCTGGATGGTACCATTCGAGTTTTCCCTTTCGTATGACTAGAGATATGATAAACCTCGGTTTGGGTTAATGAGGATCCGCTGTCGTATACAGTTAGTCCTTTGAGATCCTTACTCAAGTCGTTGACTTGGATTATCGGCTAGCTTTACCACCAGATTTGGCATGGGTGCATGTTATGTTTATGTCTCGATGTTGCGTAGAGATGTACATGACCTGGATTGTGTGGTGGACTTCGGCGAACTGCTGGTCGAACGAGACCTTACCTATGAGAAGGTACCGGTGGCCATTTTGGACCAGGGTGTCTATCAGCTGAGAAACCGGGAAGTGAGCCTTGGGAAGGTGCTGTGGAGCTGACATGACGAGTCCGAGACGACTTGAGGGATGCATGCCGAGATTAGGGGTAAATTCCCTAACTCATCGTTTTGGAGGCTTGTATATTCTGGTAGTTCGTTAGTCCTTTGTTTTCGAATTCCGAGGTCAGAATTCCTTTTAAGGTGGGTAGATTGTAGTGCCCCGTTCGTTTATGAGAATTTTCTTATTATTATATTAATATTTATTTACTTATTATTGATTATTTGCTTTTGCGTTATTTATTTGACGGATTATGATATTAACTTGTCATCACTTTTATCTGTTTATTTATTTAAATACTATGCGACATAATCTATGTGAATATATGTGTTTATCTATCTGTATTGGGATTATTAGGATTTATTTTGTTTGCATTTAAATTATTTCGGCGATTTCGGTTTAATCGCATAAACCGATTTTAATCCGTTTCGACTCGTTTTTTAGTTATGTTAATCCGAACTTCTAGATTATATTTTTGGCCCAATAATCCTTAATATTTCCACCCAAGTGAACCCTCAAACTAGCCTTATGATCAAATGTTAACCAATTTGCCTTAGTAATTGTAAACTCATTTTTTTTTTCTTTCTTTTTATTTCAAATTTGGAGAAGAATTTTATGGCATGTTTTGACCAACTACCAAGAGCCTCTTTCCATACGTTTCAAATCCCCATGTCATGCTAAATGAATTCTCTTGAATGTGGCAAATATATCATTTTATTACCATGGCCATTTAAGGTAATCAATTGCTCTTCCCTCTCTTAACAAATCTGATATTCTCCATTCCCTCTCGAAACTTGGAAATACTAATGAAAGCCTTAATAAATCACATCAATCCTCTCTATATTTTTATCTCGACATCCATACTCCAACAGCCTTTAAGAAGCTTGTAGCCGCTAATCTAACGTTCTCAGCCCTCGACAACTCCGACCACCATTTCCCCAAGCAGCAGCCCAAGGCCTGCCGTACTTCACGTATCGAGTCGCGATCAGCCACCAAGACGACAAAAACCCGCAGCAGCTGTTGTAGCCGTAAGCCAAGCCGTGGTCGAGTTTTGTTTCATTCATTTTGTTCGGGTCCCATCCTAAGGGCCAAAATGCCTCTCTTTGCGTTGGTACGGGACCTCATGGTTGGGATACTTTTTAATAGTTCGAGTGCCGAGTCGAGCTCGGAGGTTTTCGGCCTCGAAGGCTTCATGTCGGATATAGATCGAGAGAAAAGAAAGGATTTTGTGGATTTCAAACCCTCTCGGCCAAACGACGTTAGGAGATGTGTTCAAGAAGTGTACGATTTGTGGTACACCTAGCATAAAGGTGAAAACCCCATTGTCAATCACGAAGATGGTGTAGACAAGCTTTCTCAAATTCTACCCCAGTCGTGGAAGAGTGTAGTTGTAGGAATGCGCGATGAGCACCGGATGAGGAAACCAGTAGTCTTTCTGTATCACCCTCCCTTAAACATGTTTGAAGTGGTCGCTCACTTCGGCAGAAAATGGGAACTTAAGGAAGTACCATTGGAAACGGACATCGAATCGTACCCCGCCACTGAGAGCATCGTATCCAGCCCTAACCCTGTCTCCTCCTCAGCGCAGTATGGTAATGGGTGGGTTTTTTAGGTATTTTTCGATTATATGCGTATTTTCAATGCTTGGGTTGATTTAGTTATATGTTTAGTTGAGGCATTATTTGGATATAAATAAAATAGATCCTTAGGGTTTAATGTGAAACCCTTACAATCTGTTACTAACTCGTGGTTGGCTCTTGGATTGTGGAACATCTTAGTGTTCGGATCACAATGATGTTTGGCCTTGTGCATTCTGGACTTATATTTCTTGAGTTATGGATTGTGAAGTCGATGTCATTTCTGAAAATTGTATAATGCATGATAAATCAGGTGGTTGTCCATATGCTGAAGTGTAAATATGTTAATCTCCATTTATGTGTTTACTTTATGTTAAAATTTCATGAATGTTAGTGATCATGTACTAGGGTAAATGATTAGTTATTCAAATCATAAACAGAAACCTATTTTAATTTTCATAATTCACATGTTTATTGTTTATACTTGAAATTTATGTGTTGTCTTTAACATGATGTAGAATTTGTTACATAGTTGATCTTGAATCGTTCATTTGCCATTCAATAAATCCATGCTCATTTATGCTGAAAACTTGTATAAATTTGTAAACTCTAAATGCTTCATTAGTAAGGCTGAAACTTGGTGAAATTTCTTTCATCAGGTTCTATTATGTGTCTCCCCATGCTTTATGTAGAGTCGAGTAGAAATGTTCCATAACTCCACGAGAACTTTCCACGAGCCACTTAGTCGACGAGTTCCGACTAAGTTTGTGTGTTCGTTGGAATTGATTGTAATTGAGAGGCTATCTTGATTTCGTGTAAGTGATTTGAGGTGTTGACCTCACCACTTACTCGAGCCTCACTTTATGTTTGTTGCTATCTTCCAGGTGGGTGTTGATAAACCTTACCATGTATGTTAATTTCTATAAATGCTTGGCTTGATAATCAATGTATGCATGTGAACCGATAGTCTACGAGGCCTAACTCTAGCCTTTAGAGAGCTGACTCAGCGATGATGTATCGACGGTTTGCTCATGTCTTTGTTGTATTGACAGTGTGCTCCTGTCTTTGTTGTATTGACAGGTAATCCGGTCTTTGTTGTATTGACGGATTAGGTGTAATCACATGAGCGTAGGCTGTGTTTAGGGAGGGTAGACTAGTCGATTTGTGTTCATGCTGCGATTATGATTTTAAGTCTTTATATTGATTATACTGCATAGTATTCCCACGGTGAGCAAGTGTTCGCTCACCCCCACTATTATATCTCTTTTCAGGCTGAGCTGGTGGTTGTGGCGAAGGACGAGCGAGGCGGGTCATATATATATATGTGCTAATGAACTGTTTTGCTTGCTTCCGCTTTTATCTAGTATCTATCTCTTGTTAGTATGATTAATATTGTTTTTCTAGAAATTGAACCGTGTTTGGTTTTGGAATTTGAACTTGGGATTCGATAGTGTTATGACTATCGAATTATTTTTGAATATCGACTGAAGTACCTGGAATGTTAACATAAGATAAATTACGGTCGGAATAGTTGTTCCCTGTTTGTTAAGTGTAATCTTAACTGTTGATATGTGTAGTGTTTAGAGTAGCGCCTGTTAAATAATTCGGTATTTTTCCTATTAAAATAACGGGGCGTTACAGCGTGCGTGCCCACATTACCTAGTCCTCCGCTGCTTAGGACGTCCGAGCCCGTACCGCACTCGTGCGTGATGAGCGAACCGAGTGTTGATCGCGGTTGTTGTCTATTCGGTTGTATGTAATCGCACACTCGGGCCTTCGACTACACACGATAGATGTGACTAATAGACGCACTCCGGGCCTTCTCTTAGACACAGTGACTTCAAGGCACACTAATGGCCTTGTCTTCGACACTATATGTAAACACGCACTAACAGCCTTGTTTAAACACACGTAAGAACACCAAGTTCCCCCTTTTCTATTCACTCATCAATTCTCCACATTATAATTATGAAGAGGTACATGGGTATTTATAGATGCATAAAATAAATCTAAGCCTAAGCTAATTAGATCTCCTAATTCTAGAATGAAAAGCAACATGGTAATAAAATCCTAATATTACTAAAATTACTAATGCTTGACTTGTACTCCAATCAACTTGAAGCACAACTAATTCGAGCCTTAGAACCTTCGGCCGCCTTCCATACGTGCGTGTCCATTGCGCGCGAGCCATCGCGCACCGCCTCCGCCACTCCTATACCCATGCGGCATGGGTTGCCTGCCCCACACGCGCGCGCCCAGTCTGCGCCGCCCTTTCCTTGTGCGTGTGCGCAAGCCTGTACTATGCCCCCGTGGACTAGGACGTTTGCGCTTCCGCTCCACTCGCGCGCCCTTGCGCGCCGCCTTTCTTCTGTCGTCCGTGTCCCGCGCTTCCTCGCCACCCTCGCGAGCGCTGCACACTCCTACTCCTACTCGATCTAGGCCTTCGCCCGCGTCGCCCCACACGTCGGTGCCCGCGCATAATGCGCGCTTGCACCCTGACTGCCACGCGCTTGCACCCTGACTGCCACGCGTCCCAACCATCACCTGCACACCCTCTGCCCGCGCGCCCGCGTACTCCTTACAAAGCTCGCGTGCGCAGCTTGTTTGCCCATTCGTACGCATCAAGGGCCGATGCGCACCTTTCACATTTTAGCCCCTCGCTGGACTTGCTGGTGTTGATCTGCACTTCTGTACCATTTCCCTCCTCTTCAATACTTTCCTTGTCCCCAAGAATAATGAAATTCAGCTTTCGGACTCGACCATCATCTTCTTCCTCGTCAGGTGACTCGCCTGGATCCTCAGTCCTCAACTTCATCCGCTTACTTGATCGCCCAAACTCCATAGTTCCTTTCCAATATACAGTTGTGATTGGACCAAGAGTCTCCAACCACTAGCATCCAAGTACTATATCAGTCGCCTTCAATGGCAAGGCATACAAATCCACTCTCATCTTTTGACCTTGAGCTTCCATCTTTACACCTTTGAAGAGAATGTCCCCTCGAAGTGTTTCTTCGTTTGCTACTTTGACTCCAAAAGGCTTAACCTTGGTGAATGGAATCTCGATCTCTTTGGATAGCTCCTCATCAATAAAGTTTAGCGTAGATTCGCTGTCAACCAATACCTCCACCAATTTACCTCTAATTTCAGCTGTGAATGTTATCATCTTCGGACCACGCTTTTTGCTCTTAACCATATGCAACAAAGACTCCTCCTGTGGCTTTTCCTCCTCACCAACATACTCTTCCTCAAATTCTAACAAAAAACACTTCCTTACCCTTGCACTTGTGGCCCGGCATGAATTTTTCGTTGCAAGTGTAGCATAGGCCTTTTTCCCTTCTCTGTTGCATCTCGTCGTCCGTCAGCCGCCGTACGTTGCTCGTTGTTCACACCATATTGCCCATCGGCTTGCTCTCGATCCTCGGCACTTGTTCCTCGGTCGCGGCATGCGTGTGTTTCGGCTCCATATGCACGTCGCTCATCCTCCCCTTACGGACTACTGCGAGATGATCCTCGTGCAACCTAGCCGACTCCATGGCTGCTCGCATTGATCTTGGCCTATCTAACCTCACCTCTTCCGCCAACTCAGCTTTCAGCCCTCCCACAAACGCTCTTACTAGCGCACTCTCGGGCCAGTCCCGCACGCCACTAGCAATGCGCTCAAACTCCTTCTGATACTCCCGCAAACTACCAACTTGTTTAATTCGAGACAAAGCTTCATCATAATCAAAGTAATCACCCGAACCAAACCTCGTGATGAGTTCACTCTCAAAGTCCCTCCAACGCATGTGCTCGCCATGATTTTTGTGCAAGATCCATTGCCACCATACGTTTACTTCCCCATCAAGGTGATAAGAAGCAATTTAAACTCTTTCATACCTTGGCACATCATTAATTTCAAAGAATTGCACAGCTCGACTCAACCATGCGTCTGGATCTACTCCCGTGAACGTGGGCATAGTTATCTTCGGTCGTGCATAAGCCCGTTCCTCGTAGTGTTCGTCACGGTCATGATACGCTTGTTCCCCGTGCCGTCGCTGACCTTCGTCTCCATAGCGCCTACGGTCGTCGCGGTGTGCCCGTCGTTTATCGCGTGTGGCCCGCGACACGTGCGATGCATACGACCGTTGATCGTCGTCCTCTTCGCGCCTCCGGTTGTGGTGTGCGCGACCATCATGCCGTCGTCGATCGTCATGGTGGTGATCCGCGAGCAATGCGCGTGTGCACCTTGACTTGCGATCGTCCTCGTGTTCGGTCCTGGTCCTCGACGCTGTGGAACGTGTCCCATGACCCCTCCGTGGTCGCGTGTTCATGCAGTAAGCTGCCCGGCCAAGCCATGGACCATCAACTCAATTCTCCCCAAGTTCTCATTGGTGGCGTGTTGACCATCACCAATGATCTTCAAATCCTCTTCCAACGCTTGGATTCTTTCACGATTTGACATCATGGATCTCTTTTTTTTAAGACTCTGAAAAAATCAAAACAAAGGACTAGATGACACTTTTTTTTTGACTCCACTCTCAAATTTAGAAAACATAAGAGAAAAAGAAGCAAGAAATTCGAACCGAAATTCGAATAAAAACAAGGAAAAGTTCGGCCCCTCAACAAAAGGTAATGACCGAAAAAAATAATAAAAAAGATAGATAAACAATAACCTTGACCAGACACTCTTCAATGAAACCCTCTCAATGAAAGCACCAATGATGAGCGAACCGAGTGTTGATCGCGGTTGTTGTCTATTCGGTTGTATGTAATCACGCACTCGGGCCTTCGACTACACACGATAGATGTGACTAATAGACGCACTCAGGGCATTCTCTTAGACACCGTGACTTCAAGACGCACTAATGGCCTTCTCTCCGACACTGTATGTAAACACGCACTAACGGCCTTGTTTAAACACACGTAAGAACACCAAGTTCCCCCTTTTCTATTCACTCATCAATTCTCTACATCATAATTATGAAGAGGTACATGGGTATTTATAGATGCATAAAATAAATCTAAGCCTAAGCTAATTAGATCTCCTAATTCTAGAATGAAAAGCAACATGAAGCAACATGAATCCTAATATTACTAAAACTACTAATGCTTGACTTGCACTTGAATTAACTTGAAGCACAAGTAATTCGCCCCATAGAACCTTCGACCGCCGTCCATACGTGCGTGTCCTTTGTGCGCGAGCCATCGCGCGGCGCCTCCACCACTCCTGTACCCATGCGGCATGGGCCGCCTGCCCCGCACACGCGCGCCTTAGTGCGTGCCCAGTTCGCGCCGCCCTCTCCTTGCGCGTGCGCGCACGCCTGTCCTATGCCCCCACAGACTAGGACGTCCGCGCTTCTGCCCCACTCGCGCGCCCTTGCGCGTGCCTTCCTTCTGCCGTCCGTGTCCCACGCGTCCTCGCCACCCTCGCGAGCGCTGGGCACTCCTACTCCTACTCGATCGAGGCCTTCGCCCGCGTCGCCCCACGCATCGCTGCCCGCGCATAATGCGCGCTTGCGCCCCGACTGCCGCGCATCCCAACCATCGTCCGTACACCTGCTGCCCAAGCGCCCGCGTACTCCTCGCAAAGCCCGCGTGCGCAGCTTGTTTGCCCATTCGTGCGCATCAAGGGCCGATGCGCACCTTTCGAATTTTAGCCTCTCGCTAGACTTGCCGGTGTTGATCCTCACTTCCATATCAGCGCGCCATTGCGCGCTGATACGGAAGTGAGGTTCAGCACCAGCAAGTGTAGTGAGAGTGAAGAGCTAAAATGCAAAAGGTGCGCATCGGCCCTTGATGCGCACGAATGGGCGAGCAAAATGCACACGCGGGCCGTGCGGCGCATACGCGGGTGCGCATGGGCGGATAGCTAGTATGCTGGCGCTTGCTGGGACGCGCGGTAGTTAGGGCGCAAGCGCGCAGTGGGAGCGGGCAGTGTCGCGTGGGGCGACGCGGGTAGTGGTCTACACCGAGTGGGCATAGGAGTACCGGGCGACGGTGCGCACGCGCGCGAAGAAGCCGGCAGGGATGCAGGGCGCGCTAAGGCGCGCGAGTGTGGAACGAACGACCCATGCCGCGCGGGAGTAGGAGTAGCGAGGGCGGTGG
>CACSLK010029811.1:88683-101712 GCA_902706635.1 Striga hermonthica | reverse complement strand
TATCTAGATTGGTTAGGATACTTAATATTTTATTGCTTTATTAATTCCCTAGGTAGATTAGGACTAGATATAATTTGTGCCTATATAAAGGCCCCTTCCCCTATGTTATTTATATTCATTCAATCATCCAAGAAGTCAATAGAAATCTAGAACTTTGTTCTTCCAACTTTGCTTTAGTCTTTTCACCAGAATACTATTGCAATTTTATTCGTTTCAATAGGCGCGGTTGTGGCTAGAGAAACACTATCGGCGATTCAAGGCGTGGGTTAGCGGCTTATCGACAGTCGAAACACACGATCCTCATCATTGGTGCTTTCATTGAGAGGTGTTGATCATGTGTTTTTCTTCTACCCCATTCCCTTCTTTTTCTTTTCCTATTTTTTCGTCCCCCCTCCTATATCAAAAAAAAAATATAAAATAAAATATTTATATATATATATCATCATCCTCAACACGAGTCCTAGAAGCAAAGAGAAGAAAGCCATGACCAACAAGGAGATGAAGGATAAGATCGATAATCTCGATGTTCAAGTCTGAAGTATGAGCAAGGCTATGAATACCCTAGGCGAGGGTCTCGATACCACAAAGGCGTCCGTTCGTGAATTGATGGAGATCATGAACCGAAGGTTTGATGAGATGGCACGCAACATGTTGGCGCGCCAATCACCGTCCCGACGGCCCAATCGCGAGCGGCCCGAGCATGAGGGACGCCGCGAGCGCGAGCATGATGATGACCAAGTGCGGCGGTGCGAGGATCGGGATCTCGATTGACGCCACGATCGGCACGAGGAGGAAGAGCGGCGACGCGACGAGCGAGATCAAGAGGAGGACTTCGACCGGTGGTCCCAGGCGTCCAACTATCATGATCGCCCGAAGCCCGAGAAGCTGCGGATCACGCTGTCCACGTTCACCGGCAATGATCCCGATGCATGGCTCAACCGGGCTGTGCAATATTTTGAGCTCAACGAGACCAAAGGACGTGATTGGGTAAGATACGCTGCCTATTACTTAGATGGTGAGGCCAACGTGTGGTGGCAGTGGCTTACTAGCGTATATCGGAGCCGACAACGATTAATACGATGGAACGACTTCGAGCGCGAGTTACTTACACATTTCGGAACATCTGACTACCACAACTACAATGAGGCGCTATCACGCATACGGCAGACAGGAAGCTTGCGCGACTATCTAAAGGAGTTTGAGCGATTGGCATGTCGCGTATGAGGCTGGCCCGAGACCGCGTTGGTGGGAGCATTTAGAGGGCTGAAGTTCGACCTCGCTGCCGAGGTGCGGTTAGAGCGGCCCGAATCGATGCACGCGGCTATGGAGGTTGCTCGACGCCGAGATGACTACCTCACCGCCACGCGAAGGGGACGGACGGACGTACGCTATCATGAAACACGACGCGCACAACCGGATGCAAGCGATATGGTTCCGAGCGGCCGACCACCTAACAACTCTCGACCGACTAATAGCACACGACCACCAGTCAAGCACCTGACGCTCGAGGAGATAAGACGCCGACGTGAGAAAGGACTATGTTTCACGTGCGACGAGAAATTTACGCCGGGTCATCACTGCAAGCAGGCTTTTGTAATCCACGTCATCGATGATGAAGAGCCCGAGGTCGAGAAGGATTGGGAGCAAGAAGTCGAGATTGAGGTTCCTGAAGAGGAGGCCGAAATCTCGATGCATGCGATGGCTGGTACAAGAGGACCGACGACGATGCGGCTGTCGGCGTTGGTCAAGGACCGTCGTGTAGTCGTGCTAGTAGACAATGGATCATCGCACAACTTCATCAATGCCGATCTATCTCAAAAGTTGAAGTTGCCAACGACGAAGGTCGAACCATTTGAGGTCCGAGTAGCCAATGGAGAACAGCTAAAGTGCTTGGAGGCTTACCGTGCGATACCGATCAAATTTCAAGGAGTCACCATCAAAGCCGATCTCTATGCGCTACCCTTGGTCGGACCCGACGTTGTGTTAGGAGTACAATGGCTCGAAGGTTTAGGAAATGTGACCACCGACTGCCGGATGGGAGTCATGGAGTTCGACTCAGGAGAGCACCGGGTCACGTTAAAAGCAAGCAAAGATAGCAGAGCCAAGGAGTTTTGTCTCAAGAGTATTGAGCGGGTTTGGCATGGGGGCAGTAAGATTTTTACCGTCGAGGAAGTAGGCGCATACGCGAGCATGGTCGAGCATGTCTCGACGGAATATGATGGCCCACCTATCTTCAACGTGTACCCCGAGGATGAACTCATGGACGACGAAGTAGTCGAGGAAGCTGAGATCAAGAAAACTGAGGTCGAAGGCGAGGTGCCCGAGATTTGGACGATCGAGCAACAGCAATTCAAGAAACGCGAGTTGGTTAGAGCATCCGACCACGTATTAGGCGAGTCAGACAAGGAAGAAAGTCGTGACGACGCAAAGTGTAAGGAGCCTATCCTTATGTTTGAATTCTCAAAATATTTGAAGGACCCAAAAGATGACGAGTATATAAAGGAGTCAACGGGTTATGAAGGACCGCCTATCGTCGATGTATATCCCGATGAGTACTTTGTCGAGGTTGAAGGCATTTGGGCCGAGTCTAAAGAAGATGTTGTGATCGAGGTGATAACGCCCCAATTAATGGTTGATGACGAGTCCTTGAGGACAAGGACATTCTTAAAGGGGGCGGGAATGATACGGAAGTGGGTTTTGAGCCCTGATGATGAGAAGGTCCGAAGGCCGATACTATCCGAGAAGGCCAAGCAAAGGGCCGGAACAAGGCTTGCATGGCCTAGGAAACGTGCACGAGCCCGTATACGAGGTTGCCGACATGCACAATGGCATAGGAGGTCGAGCAAGAAGCTCAAGCGATCAAGGCTTGAAGGGTCGAGCGCATGGATGTGTGCAAGGGCAAGCAAGAAGGTAGTCCATCGGCGTGCAACATTAGGGCCATGGAGGAAAGACTATGCGCAATGGGCCGGGGCCGAATGTACGATAGCGGGCTCAGGTAACGCGGTCGACTGGCGCAAGGCGTGCGCGAGGGAGCGACGCGCACGACACTTGGAGGCTAAGGCCTTGGGTGTTTACATTACGAAAGAGATAAGCGGTGCGCGAGGGGTGGATTTCGGCTGGACAGCGCGCACATGGGATGGCCGCGAGTAGGCGAGCGTACGAGCGGTAACATGCGCAAGAGCGTGCGAGAAGATGGTCCCGAGACGGGCAACAAACGGGCGCAAGGAAGGGCGCGAATACGCGCATTGGCGTAGACACGGGCGAGACCACGCCCCGAAAGGAAGCGCTATTAGAGGTTTTGGGATGCTTATAGAAGGGTTAGAACCTGGTGGGGATGGCTAAGGAACCAGGTGGCTCGAAGGAACGGAAGGCACGCGAGTTGGGTGCCCGACGGGTGCAGCTCGCGCACATGGGCGCGGTGGCCGCGTGATGAAGGACCGCTGATCGGTGTTGTTATTTATACGTTGGGTGTGAACAAACGGCGCACTCAGGGCCTTCGTTTATCCACGATAGGTGTATCTAACAGACGCACTACGACCTTCTCCTAGATACCGTGACTTCAAGATGCTCTAATGGCCTTCTCTCCGACACTGTATGTAAACACGCACTAACGGCCTTGTTTAAACACACGTAAGAACTACAAGTTCCCCCTATGAGATTCACTCATCAATTCCAAGACTCAACATGTTTATTAATGAAGAGGTACATGGGTATTTATAGATGCCAACTACCTCTAATGCTAATCTTACTAGGAAACTAATAAAACAATTAAATATTAAATCCTAAGGCTAGTAAATATCCTACTACCATAAATTCCTAAATCTACTAGATCTCCTAATGTCTTGACTTGCACACCAAGTACTTCTAGAATGCTCCCAAGTCTTCCACACGCCTAAAACCTCTCGCCGCCTTCCATGCGTCCGCCGCCCTCACGCCTTGCCCTAGTCCTCGAGGACTAGGGCTGCACCGCCTTCGCCCATGTATGTCCTCTCGCCTCGAGGCTTAAGGCCTCGCGCCCCACATGCGCCATTCCTATTCCTTGTAGGACCATGCCTCGAGCCCATATCCACTATTCCTATTCCTACTAGGAATAGGCTCCCGGTTACGTTTCCTGATTTTCCAAGGATTACTCCCGTCACCGTTCTCCCACGCGCGTTCCGGCACTCAACTGCTTTTCCTATTCCTGCAGGGATTAGTATTCGCGCCTTGCCTATGCCTACGAGGATTAGGCTTGCCGCCCTGGTCTTGACTTGTGCCTCGCGCGTTTCGTCATGCGCCCCGCGCTCATCGTCTAGCACTCCTATGCCTACGCGGTCTAGGCCATCGCCCGCGTCACCTCCACTCGCTTGCCTAGCGCACCACGCCTGCTTCCCATGCGACGCCCAGCGCGTTCCGCCAATGCCCGTGCTTGGATCGCCTACCGCGTACGCCCGTGCACCCCACGCCATCCGCGTGTCGCTCCAACCCTCGCACGCACCCTCTCGCTCGCTCGTCCTCTCGTGCGCATCAAGTCCCGATGCGCGCTGCTGGCTCGTACCTGCCCACCCGCATGTACTCGCACATCCGTTCATTGGCCCATAGCAATCCCCCTCGCGCGCCATCCACCCAACAACCTCCCCCTGCGCGCCACTTCGCCTATTCTCCAAGCGCCATGCGCGTCTACGCCAATGCGCGTGTGCGCGCCTTTGTCTACTGCCTTGTATGTGCCACTTTTCATGTGCTTGAGTGCCCCGCATACGAGCTCGCACCCGTCTTTTAGGCCATGCATGCGTCGTTTTGGCCCCATTATCAGCCTCATCGGGTCGTCTCGACTCTTGGCCCTTCTAGTTACAGGGGTCCGGAACCCACTTCCGTATCATTCCCCTCCTCTTCGAGACTTTCCTTGTCCTCAAGGATTCATCATCAACCATCCAAACATCGGGCACATCTTCTTCGACCTCTAGGACTATGAACGTAACTTCCTCATGTACGCTCTCTTCATCCCCTTCGATCATCATGTACGACTTACGCCAATGGTCCTCCTCGACCTTGATTACCTCAGCTTCTTTGGCCTCGCCGTCGATGTCATTCGCGCGCTCGATCGCGTCACCAATTACCTCGACGACTTCGGCTTCTTGCTCGCGCGATTCTTGGAACTTCTCATCGGCCTCGGCCTTTTGCTCTTTCTCCATGATCTTGAGTTGTCTTTCATACTCCTCCTTTTGCTCGTACATCTCTTCCAAATACTCTTGCTCCCAAGGGGTTAATTTCCTCTCCAAATTTTCGAGATATTCAAGATCCTCTTGATCCCACTCATCTATTGGCTCAAACATCATGATTCTCTCTTTTTTTTGACTCTATAAATTCGAATAAAAATTCGAACCAAAAATAAAAAATAAAACAAAGAGAAATTCGGCCCCTCAACAAAAGGTAATAACCGAAGAAAAATCAAACAAAGGACTAACAAGATGACACTTTTTTTTTTAAATGAAAAATTCGAATAAATTCAAAAATTTCGACCCAAAAAAGAAGAGAAATTCGGCCCCTCAGCTAAAGGCAAACCGAAAAAAAGAAAAAGATAGGATAAATAAAAACACGATCAACACCTCTCAATGAAAGCACCAATGATGAAGGACTGCTGATCGGTGTTGTTACCCCCGAGCAGCAGAAGTTCGTATCTAAACTTATGGGGTTTGACTTCGAGATAGTCTATCGACCCGGTCGACAGAATGCAGTAGCTGACGCATTATCTAGACGAACAGGTGTAGCCGAGCTGAATGCTATCACTGGGCCAGCTTGGACTATTTGGGAGAAAATCAGGAAAGCGCAAGTAGAGGACACTTATTGCCAGGAGATACGCCAATCGATAGAAGCAGGTAATGCAACTGCTATCGACTACGAGTTGCATAATGGTCTGCTTCTACACCGAGGCCGAGTATTCGTTCCCGACAGTGGGCAGTTACGTGAGCAAATCATGCAGCACTTCTACGACCCTAAAATTGGAGGCCACTCGGGTATCTATCGCACGTGGATGAGAATAGCCAACACTTTCTTCTGGCCCGGACAACAGAATACTGTCCGAGATTACATAGCACGGTGCGACGATTGTCAGCGCACTAAGTCTGACTCACAACGACTGAGCGGGTTGTTACAACCTCTACCGGTACCCGAGGCAATCTGGGAAGACATTACTATGGATTTCATAGAGGGGTTACCGAGTTCTAATGGATTTGACGGTGTTATGGTCGTAGTAGATCGTCTCACAAAGTATGCTCACTTCATACCCATCACCCATCCTTACACCGCGAAGTCGATTGCCAGGTTATTTGTGGAGTATGTGATGAAACTGCATGGAGCACCGTGATCCATCGTCTCTGATCGAGACCGGATTTTTATGAGCAGCTTTTCGTCTGAATTCTATAAGTTGCAAGGGACTAAGTTATCTATGAGCTCAGCCTACCATCCACAGACAGACGGACAAACTGAGGTAACCAACCGAACCCTTGAGCAATATTCGAGATGCTACGTCCATCAATTCCCGAAGCGGTGGGAAACCTTTTTGCCTTGGGCTGAGTATTGGTACAACACCACTTACCACGATTCGACCAAGATGATGCCATTTGAGCTGGTATACGGGCGAAAACCCCCTACACTGATCAATTATTCGGAGGGGAGTACAGTCAACGACGAGGTTGGTCGAGAACTAGAGGAACGAGATTTGATGTTGCGTGAGTTGAAGAAAAATCTCGAAGGCTCAATTAATCGAACCAAAGCCTTCGCAGATGGGAAAAGGCGTGAGGAAAATTTTGCACTAGGCGAATATGTCTACCTAAAGCTGCGACCATTCAGACAACGCGCAACAGCACAAAGAGCCACAACTAAATTGGGCGTTCTCTATTACGGGCCTAATCAGATTCTAAAGCGCATTGGTCAGGTAGCTTATCGTCTAGAGTTGCCAGAAAGTTCTCAGATCCACCCAGTTATCCATGTCTCGCAACTCAAGAAGAGTTTAGGAGAAGCGCAGAAGTATTGTGAGGAGCTTCCAGCAACCGCAGCCGATGGCAGGGCTATAGTACGCCCAAAACGAGCGATTGAGTACCGTAAGGTAAAGAAAGCAGGACGCTATCGTTGGGAAGTACTAGTTGACTGGGAAGAGTTGCCATCTGAAGCGGCCACGTGGGAAGATCTTGAAGAGATGCGCAATCAGTTTCTGAACTTCATCCTTGAGGACAAGGATTCACTTGAAGGAGACGGGAATGATGCGGAAGTGGCTAGGCAGCTCAAGAACGCTGCGAGCCGGGCATATCACGCACGCAAAAGGCTGGCCCGAGAGAAGGCAGAGGTACGCGCACTGGAGTGTAGTGCGCGCGGGGCAGGCGAAGAAAGGCCGTACGAGGGTGCGCGAGTAGTATACGCGGACGGCGTGCGTGGGAAGAACGGATATGGCGTGGGCGAGACGTGCGAGAACAAAGCGCGCGGGGAGGAACGCCCGGGGCTGGACGCCCCAGTCGTTGAGGCATGCGGCATGAGGCGCGCGACCCTAATCCTCGAGGAGTGCGGATTGGCGGGACGGCACGCGCGCGGTAAGGCGGCCAGCAGCAGTGGTGTGTGCAACACGCTGAACGAGCACGCACACGCGGAGAAGGCGGTGCCCTAGTCCTCGAGGACTAGGGCGTTCGAGGCGGTGCGCAGAAGGGCGGTGCGCGCGAGGGGCCGAAGTGCTTGAGGCGGTTGGAAGACTTGGTGTGCAAGCCAAGATACTTAGTTCCCTTATTCCATTATGATATCTAGCTTAGTTAGGATACTTAATATTTTATTGCTTTCTTAGAGTTATAGTTATATTAGGATTAGATCTATTTGGTGCCTATATAAAGGACCATCCCCCATGTTATTTTTCATCATTCAAGAAGTCAATAGAAATCTAGAACTTTGTTCTTCCAACTTTGCTTTAGTCTTTTCACCAAAGTACTACTGCAATTTTATTCATTTCAATAGGCGCGATTGTGACTAGAGAAACACTATCGGCGATTCAAGGCGTGGGTTAGCGGCTTATCGGCAGTCGAAACACACGATCCTCATCACGCGCGCCCATCGCCACTGCCGCCTACATCCTGCGCGTCCTTTCCACCTGCGTGAGTGTCACGCACGCCCCTCATGTCCGTGCCGCTCGCGCCGTCGTCCCGTGCCTCGCGCGTCGCCTCCAGCGCCCAGGCGTCCCAATCCTCTATCGCGCGTCCCCGTGGCCTGATCGCCTACCACGCACCCGCGTACGCCCGATGCCATCCGCGTGCCGCTACCCTCCGTTGCCGATTCTTCCGTCGTGCACCATCGTGCGTTGCTTGCGTCCAGCTTCTCGACGTCGCTCGTCCGTGCACCGTATCGACCCTTCAACCCCTTGCGCGCATCACGACACGATGCGCGTTCTTCGCTCATGCACGCACTTTCTTCACCAACCAACCTTGATTGCTCGCCCGACGGCCATGGATCCCATCCATCCAACCCAATACAATCACGAGCTCGCCAAATCCAACCATCCTCCATTCTACTCTTACCTCGCCTTCGAGCCTCCATCTTGCGAATTCGTCTCTTTCTCGCACATGGCTTGCACCAACACTTCTCTTCTTTTGCTTTTGCCTTGTGTCCTTCGAGCTCGTTTGGTCTTGCGTCTCTTAGGCTTAAGCTTAGCTCGTGGACCACATCCTTTCGGCCAATCCCTCACACATGATGGCCGGTAAATAGGACTAGATGGCTCTTCCAACATATTCTCTAGCCAAATATCGAGACCATCGCCACCTTCATCCTCCGACTCGCCTGGGTTGATGACCACTTTCGTATCATTCCCCTCCTCTTCGAGACTTTCCTTCTCCTCAAGGATTAGAAAATTCAGCTCTCCTTCATCCCCATGATCATGAGCATCGATCATCATCGCTTCTCGGGCTTCCATGAGTTGACGCTCGTACTCTTCAATATTCCTTCGCTCATGAAGCTCATCTAGATATGTTTTCTCCCATGGTGTGAGTTCTCTTTCCAAACCTTCCAACATCTCAATATCTTCCCAATCTAACTCATCCAATGGTGGGTAAGACATTTTTTTTTTTTGACTCTATAAAATTCGAACAAAAATTCGAACCAAAAAATAAAAATAAACAAAGAGAAATTTGGCCCCTCAACAAAAGGTAATAACCGAACAAAAATCAAACAAAGGACTAACAAGATGACACTTTTTTTTAAGACTTTCGAAAAAAAATTGAAAAATTCGAACAAAAATTCGAAAATTTCGAACAAAAAGAATAAAAATTCGGTCCCTCAGCAAAAGGCAAAACCGAAAAAAGAAAAAAAAAAGATAGATAGATAACAATACGATCAACACCTTTCAACGAAAGCACCAATGATGACGGATCGTGTTGTTATCTATTTCCGGGTTGTGAATAAACGCGCACTAGGGCCTTCGTTTATCCACGATAGGTGTATCTAACAGACGCACTATCGGCCTTCTCCTAGACACTGTGACTTCAAGACGCTCTAATGGCCTTCTCTCCGACACTGTATGTAAACACGCACTAACGACCTTGTTTAAACACACGTAAAAACATAAGTTCCCCTCTTAATTGGCTCACCAATTCAATACTCAATTCAAGACATAAAATCATGATGAGGTACATGGGGTATTTATAGGTGCAAAAATAAATCTAAGCCTAACTATACTAGATCACCGAAATCTTCCAATAATAGAAACCCTAACACTAGAAACCAATAAAATCCTACTACTACCAAATAACTAATGCTTGGCTTGCACTCCAAGAAATTCTAGAAGCTTGCGCATAAATCCGTTAGCCTCCTCGCTTGTGCGCACCGCCCATCGGCGCTAATCCTCCTCGCGCGCGGTATCGTGCGCCTTGCCACGCATGCACGCGCGCACCGCCTCACCGCCCTGCTCGTGTAGTCCTTCGGGGACTAGGACTCGCGCGCGCCCCTCACACGCGCACACTGTTGCGCGCGCTTTGTTCGTGCCGAACATCTCGCGCGTGTACTCGTCATCGCCTAGCATTCCTACGCCCGCGCGGATTGGGTCATCCGCGCTTGTTCTGCACTTGCGCGCTGTCGCGCGCCCATCGCCGCTGCTGCCTACATCCTGCGCGTCCCTGCCACCTGCGCGAGTGCCGCGCACGCCCCTCATGTTCGTGCCGCTCGCGCCGTCGTTCTGTGCCTCGCGCGTCACCTCCAGCGCCCAGGCATCCCGATCCTCTATCGCGCGCCCCCGTGCACCCGCTGCAATGCGCATCCCAGCCGTCCCCGTGGCCTGATCGCCTACCACACACCCGCGTACGCCCGATGCCATCCGCGTGCCGCTACCCTCCGTTGTCGATTCTTCCGTCGCGCACCATCATGCGTTGCTTGCGTCCAGCTTTCGGAAACTAGGACTCGCGCGTTCCCTTCACACGCGCACGCCATTGCGCGCGCTTCGCTTATGCCGTCCATCTCGCGCGCGTACTCACCATCACCCAGCATTCCTACGCCCATTAGGATTGGGTCGCCCGCGCTTGCCCCGTACTCGCGCGCCGTCGCGCGCCAACCGCCACTGCTACCCAGCTGCCGCGCGTCCTCGCCACCTGCTCGAGTGCCGCGCACGTCCCTCATGCTCGTGCCGCTCGCGCTGTCGTCCCGTGCCTCTCGCGTTGCCTCCAGCGCCCCAACGTCCCGATCCTCTACCGCACGCCCCCGTGCACCCACTGCACTGCGCGTCCCAGCCGTCCCCGTGGCCTGATCGCCTATCACACACCTGCGTACGCCCGCTGCCGTCTGCGTGCTGCCAATCTTCGTCGCTGATCCTTCCGATGCGCACCATCGTACGTCGCCTGCGTCGACGTTACTCACTCGTGCACCAATTTGACCCCTCGACCCATTACGCGTATCAAGGTACGCTGCGCGTTCTTTGCTCGTGCTCGCACTCTTGTCGCCAACTGACTCCAAGTGCTCGCTCGATTCCTTAAGCTCTCCCGGCGGCCATGGATCCCATCCATCCAACCCAATACAATCGCCAGCTCGCCAAATCCAACCATCCTCCATTCTACTCCTACCTCCCCTTCGAGCCACCATCTTACGAACTCGCCTTTTTCTTGCACAAGGCTTGCACCAACATTGACATGCTTTTCGAGCTTTTGCTTTGCATCGACTCTTGGTCGTCCGTTTCCCTTCCTTCGACTTCAGCTTTGGGCCACAACCTTTTGGCCAATCTCGTACACATGATGGCCGGTAAATAGGACTAGATGGCTCCTGCAACATATTTTCTAGCCAAATATCGAGTCCATCGCCACCTTCATCCTCCGACTCGCCTGGGTTGATGACCACTTCCGTATCACGCCCGCAGCACAGCGCCCCAGCGCCCGCAGCACAGTGCCCCAGCGCCTGGCCAGGCAGACAATGTGATACGGAAGTGGTCATCAACCCAGGCGATTCCGACGAGGAAGGTGGCGATGGTCTCGATATATGGCTGGAAAACATGCTAGAGGAGCCATCTAGCCCGATATATCGACCTTCATGCAAAAGAGACTGGCCAAAACGATGTGGTCCACGGGCTAAGTTGAAGGTTAAGAAGCACCGGGCCAAAAGACGACGCAAAACAAAGGCACAAAAGGCGAGCCAATGTTGTGGGTCGTGCACTAGGAATAAACAGGTGTGGCATTTAGAGTTTCGAAGACATGGAAGGCTAGGAACGGAAGATGGCTGGATATGGCGTGCAGGAGACTGCATTGGGTTGGATGGTTGGGACCCATGGCCATCGGGAGAACCAATGGAGACGGGGGACAAAGGGATCGATGAGGACCGGCTATTGGGCGTATGGCGCGCATTATACCATGATGCGCGCAAAGGGTCGAAAGGTCGAGGCGTTGAACAGAGGAGCAGCGCCGAGATGTTAGGTGCATGTGACGCACGCGGGTGCGCGGTAAGCGAGGAGGCCACAAGGACTGGCGACACGCGAGGAGCAGCGGGTGTACGCGGGTGCACTGTAGGCGATCGGGACACGAGCGTCGATGGTACGCGCGAGCAGGCTGGCGAGCGCGAGAAGGATGCGGGGGCATCGAGCGTGGACAGCAACCGCGAGAGTGGCTGGGACGCACGGACGACGGGCAGCGAAGACGCGGAGGGCGTTGGGCGCGCTAGTGGAGACGACGCGGGCGTTGGGTGCGCGAGTAGGTGCAGGAGTATTGGGCGACTACACGCTCGCACACGAGGAGTTCGGCGGCAGCAAGGCGCGCGCGATGGCGCGCGATTGGGGAGCAGACGACCCATGCCGTGCGGGACTAGGAGTAGCTGAGGCGGCGTGTGACGCGTGCGAGACGCGATGCCGCGCGCGACACGGATTAGGTCTCGAAGGTCGGCGCGCGCAAAGGCGGTTAGGGTTTGGGCGTGCGCGCAATAAGGCAGCCGAAAATACTTGGGCATAGTTTGGAATTGTTTGGAGTGCAAGCCAAGAAAGATCAAGACAATCAAGTCAATTAGGACTCTAGATATTTAGTTTCCTTCTTGCACAATAATTGTTGGGTTCTGTTAGGAACGTCAAACAACATGCACAGTATTGAACTTTATCGAAATAAATCCTAGCGCAGCGGAATCTATAGTTAGGATATGGACGTTTACTTTTAAATTTTTTGCCGACTCTGAGACGATGTAGAGTATCATTGGTGAAGTTCGTCTGAACACCACAACCTAATGGGCAGATAGGTTTGGCCTTTAGTCGATTCTAATCAACACGTCAAACAGATCATGGTTGAATGGCACACGGGTCTTGACGTCGGGTGCAGCGGGCAGCACGTGCGCGTCGGGCACGGACAACATGCGTGTTGATCGGGCACGTCGGGCGCTGGGCAGACACGCGGACGGATGCTAGGAACGTGGACGGGAGCTGGCGAGACGCGCGGGACTGCTGGCGATGCGCGGGTGGATGTCGGGCATGTGTGTACACGCGGTGCGCTTCTCCTATGCGGACGCGGACTGGGCGTGCGCGTCTGGGACCACGCGGCGTGCTGGACAAGGAATCCTGGGCGTGCG
>CACSLK010029811.1:48684-60152 GCA_902706635.1 Striga hermonthica | reverse complement strand
ACGTACTCATTTTCGGTTACAACTTGACCTCGGAGCTTAATTCGGACATCCTTGACTTAGACGATTAATCCGAACATTAATATTTCGAATAGTTCGTCAACTTGGCTTATTAATTCCGAACTCATTAACTGATTAAATGAATCGGAATTAAATCTGAAGACTTATCGACTATCAAACCGAATAACACATCGACTAATAGTCGAACTTGGAATATAGCTGACTGAATAACTTGAACTTGAACATGAAAATGATTATTTATTAACAAAGGCTAGCTTAAAATTAAAAGCTAGTATTTTCCTTTATTAATAAAACTCGGGGTATAACATCCGCGATGCGCTAGTCGCACGCCAGCAACTCAGGTCATGCGCAGTCGACCGTCAGCAGCGCCCTGCTGCTCCCGATAGTCGTTTCAGGTGTGTCGTGCAACGCCAGTCGCACGCCAGCGTGCGTGATCGTCTGCATCCGCGCCAGTCAACCAGCAAGACTCTGCCAGCCAGTCTAGGCCAGCACCTGTGCCCAATGCCTAGCAGGCCGGTTGGCTGAGCTAGTGGCCGACCGCCAGACCACAGCGGGCCGGCAGTCCGACCAGAACCCAGACAGGCTGGTTCAGACCGGTTCGGCTTATAATTTAATGTTTAATGTCCCGGTTTATGTTTAGGTTCAATTTTTAGTTAAATTCCGGGTCCGGACCAGTTCAGTAAATTCATGTTCGTCCAGTTCCATGTTAAACCAGTTCCGATTATATCGGTTAAGTCCAAATATCATGTCAAGTTCCAGTAGAGCATCTTAACATATTAAACACTATTTTTATCAGTCTGAGCATAGTATTTAGTAATTGTTTATATTATGTTTCAGTTTGATCAGGCTACGATTATCAGCACTACCTTTTTATTCCGACAGATCAGGTGGGGACTCAGATTGGGTATTACATTGATTGTATTTACTCTACCATGTTTGAGATATGTATTATCTTGTCATGTATCCGCTTGGAATGGTCGCCGGTCCATTCTGGGTTCTAGTGGCCTTAGTCTGCCCACTAGAGTGTGCACATGGTGTCCGATATTTTTATGCTGGCAGATGAGGTAACGGTCATGTGATGATTATCAGGTTATGATTATGAGGTACCAGTTTCATGTTCAGGTTATGTATATACCAGGATCATGATATTGCAATTATTTTCACTGTTTACTTTAGTATGAGTTCCTACGGAGCACAGTGGACTTTAGTGCTCACGCCCCATGTTTTTTATGTTTTTCAGGTCACCGAGTCGGACCAGAGGTGTGAGATGGCAGATAGTTCATAATTATTCTTATAAAGTTTGAATTATTCGGGAGTTTTGCTTATAAAGTTTGAATTATGCGTAGCAGGGCTGTTACTTTCTCCCGCAGTGGGATTTACATATTTTGCCGCTACGGTTTCCGCTGAGTTTTCACTGTTTGTCAAACTTAGCCCTTTTGATCTGATGACCAGTTATCAGACTGTTATTCGTTTTCTTAAAAACAAAAATTTCGGATTTGAAGTAAAGTCATGTATTACGGTAGCACTCCAAATTAGTATTTCGCAATTTAAATGTTTAATTTTGAAAACATTGCGAAAAACGCACTCTAATTTTCATGTTATAGCGGGGTGTTACAATAATAATGATAATAATAATAAATTAATCCAATTTATTTATAACCGAATGGGGCGTTACATTGATTATCTTGTTGGGATCAGCTCCCGCCTCTATTCTCCTGTTGGGAGCTTGTTAGTTTTTCTTTGTGCTTTGTTGTGTTAGTTGGTTTGTGGGGTTAGTTGTGTAGTGAGTCTTGTTTTTAGTTCTAGCGTTGCTAGCGTCGGGATTCTAGGCGGTCGTCAGACTTGTCCTCCAATTTTATTCAGCTTTTGGTTGCTTTTTATTCTCCCGTTTGGAACTGTGTAATTTTATTCGCACATTTGTGCATTTGGTTTTTTTTTATAGATCCTCTATCGTTTTGGCCAAAAAAAAAAGAACAAAAAAACGTACCAATTAATGGGTTACACTTACAGTGCAAATAATTACGATATTCCCATAGAAAAATGTTGTTCTTATTTTGTGCTGGCCAAAAGGTGGACCGACTATTAATTAAGTACTGTTATTGCGGTATGCTAATTAATGGGATTTGCGATGGTATGAACCGTAGACGTCCATACTCCGTGGCCTAGGGGAATTCAATTTTTTAGGTGTCGGTGAATTTATTCGAATATTGTTTTGAATGGATCAATATTCTATGTTAAATTTGAAACACTTGACTAAGTAAAACTATGTTTGCATGATCCCAGGAATTCAAAGTGTTTTTTAATCCGTTGTCCGTAATTCTCAAAGGTACTTTACTTGTTCAAACATGATTAGAATTAGAACTTGGATAGTGTCTTATTTTATCGAGGAATACAAGCCGAAAGACAAGAGTATCCGGTCTTAGCAAAATTAACTGTCCTATCCTTAAATACAAAAAAGGTAAATCTTATTCACTAGAAAGTCGGAACATTTTTAATGGTGTTATCTATCAGTACCTGGTGAAAAGATACATAATCTCTGATTACGTAAAAAGGTTTCAAGAAACCAACCGACGTGTGATAGGTAGATTACCATCTTGAATGAGTTTTTGCTACGGAAGTGGCGACTATTGCAGTGGAAGTTATCTATAGAAATTTTGGTTTATGAGTATATATCTTTATGTTCCATGTTTTAGAAAGAATTTCATGTTCTATTTCTAAATTGTGTATGGATGTTGTGTTTGTTGTTTTGAAGAACGAAACGCTTTATCCATTTGGTACAAGGTTTGACAATTTGTAAACTCAAAGGAGCCAATATATCTTAGAAAGAGTTTTATATAGAAGTATTAATTTATGAGTTGTTGCCTTTACATGCCAAGTTTTAGAAAGAACTCGTGTTCAATTTCTAAATTGGGTATGGGTAAAAACATGACCTTTTATCCATTTGGTACGTGGGTAGAATATTTGTAGACTTAGTGAACCAACATGTCTCACAGTACAGTAGATGAAACAAATAACACGTCGACTAGAACCAATACGAAGAAGGTCCTTCGATAAATGAATCATGCATTATTTTGGCATCTAGTGTTTGGGGATTTTAGCGTTAGTAGAATTCAAAGGTGGATGGCCATTGAACTCATAGGTTCTTTGGGAATGGAAGAAACTATCAGGCCTACGAATTATAATTGGTAGCTAAAATCACATAAACGACCTTTTGTAGGTCAAAGGATTTAGAAGCCAAATAAATGTTAGGATTAATTCATCTAATTTGTGTCGTTCTATGACTTTAGGAAAAGTGGTGGTTGTCTTGAATATTTTTCTTCGAACAAATTTGTTCAAGACAAGGTACATTAAGTGACATTCCACAAGCTTGAGTACTTTGAGGAAGGACGATGGAAGTTATGGAAAGATATCAAGGTTAATGTATCAGTGGCATTACAACTATAATTGTAGTGTCTAATACCTTTTGCAAAAATCATGGAAATACTAATTGGATGTTGAGATTTGATCTCAACAGGTTGCACCTTGTAATGCCCCGTTTGTTTAAGAATTATTTGAGATTATTATATTGCATTATTATTATTATTATGTTGATATTATTTATATTATTTATCTTATTGTCTTAATTGCTTATTGTTATTATTGTTATTATTAATTGCCTAATTGTTTAAATGTTTATTTAATATTAAATAAAATATTATTGTGTGTATTTATATATATAATATCTGGATATTTTTATTTTCTTGTTTCGTTAGAATTTATTCGAGACCAATAATTGGCCGTTTTCGCATCTAATTCTATAGCCCCTTTAAGCTATTTCGTTCGGCCCAAATCGAACTTATATTTTTTTTGGCCCAATTGCAGTAAAAATCTCGGCCCACTTAGTAGGATTTTCGCCCCATTTTATAGCTACCATCAATCTGTCTGGTCTCTCTCATTTTTTAGTAGAAAAGAACACGTTGTGGCTAAATATCTGCCACCAGCAGCGACCGAGTCTCTCACCCTCAATCTGCGTGAATTTTGTTTTCAGTTCCGATATTTGAGAGAGAACTCTCCCTCACGATTCGAATCTCTCTTCTTCATAAACTCACGCAAGTCAAACCATCATAGCAGCCCCTCATCGTCTTCCTCACACAGCAAATCTGAGATATGTACTTTGAAATCGCCCTTCTCTAGATCGACCATCAGCCATCGCCGCGAAATTCTATTCCAGCCGCCATCGAGACGCAAATAACCAGGCCGTCTTCCGCACGCCATCGCTGCGACTACCCAAGGACGACCCTGCAACGCTGCGATCAGCCAAGTAACAGATTTCTCCCGCCGGCGAACAGCCACACCCCGGAACGCCGCCGCGAGAAACCCGCCCAAGTTAGCCCTGTCGCGACCTCTATTATAGCCGACGTCAATTCGCGAGCATACCAGAGAACATCAATTTTCGGCGAGGCAAACCATCAGATTTTCGGCTAGCCGGGACCAAGGAGATGGCGCCGTACTGAGAATAGCTGGGAGAACCAACCTCCATCCAGCGAGCAGCAGCCTTTCACGGCAAACCAAGGACCCCCGGTCAGACATAGGAGCATGATAGAAAAGTGTATTTAACTTTATTCGAAATAAATCGATATTAATCCCAAGAGCGTTCATATTGAATAATCGAGAATCATAACCGAATAGCAGAAGCGTACCTGATGGATTCATGTTGATTGATTAATTGGATTTGGGATTTGGAAATCTTCCAAAAGACCGTGAATTCCCTTATTATTTCTTTCTTCTGGACTAAGAAAAGAAAGAGAACTTGATTGATTCATTATGCCCCCTTAACCCTCTTTATATAAGTAATTTGATACTTAATGAGGTAGTTTCGGCAACCAACTGCCAACTACTCCTCTTTGTTTATTTTATTTTTTTTTATTCCTTATGGGTTATCCAAATGGGCATCACTTTATATTCACAGCTTTTGGGGACTTCACCCATAAACAATGTTGACCCAAATTATATGTTATTTAGGTCCTTTAGTTTAATATTAGTATTTGTTACGTTACCAAATAATAATATTACTGGGTGTCCACATTTAATCATTCCACAATAAAAATTAAGTTCCTTAGCCAATGTACAAATTTGATCACTTTATTTTGGCTAAACAATATAATGACCCAATGTATTAATTACACATATTTAATCCCAAATAGATCTAACAATCTCCCACTGGATTAAATATGTGTCATGATAATACATTATACCTTATGAGCTCAAAATATGGTCATTATTACAAAACTTAAACAATCTGGTCCATTAATCACAACAATATAGGACTAAAGCAGTTTTCGCCATATAGACACAACTAAACTATCAATAATCACATATATCACCATGATTAAATGACATAGATCAAACTGTGGAATATGTGGCATGAAAATTACATGAATGTGATCAGCACATGTCAATTTTCAACTAGTCCAAACCTTATGAGATCGTTAAGTACCAAAACATAATGTACAAAGTGTCATGAACCAAAATTTTATTTCTGATCAGAATAAGTACTTTATATATCATCGAATAAAAATGACAAAATATGTAGCAAATACTCCCACTAGAGTGAAGCTTCCTGAATATGTAACACACCCATACGAGCAGTATGCTCATAAAATACCATAGGTGTTACACCTTTAGTTAGGGGATCTGCTAACATATATTTTGTCCCTAAGTGTTCGATAGAAATTTGACCACTTTGTACCCTCTCCTTCATAGCTAGGAACTTAATGTCAATATGCTTTGTCTTAGACGAGCTCCTATTGTTGTTGGAGTACAGAACGACTGATTTATTGTCACAAAAAATCTTAATAGGTCATTCAACCTTCGGAATAATTCGTAGCCTTGTGACAAAGTTCCTTAACCATATTCCCTGTTGTGATTCCTCAAAACACGCCACAAACTAGCTTCCATAGTGGAAGTGGTAACAAGTGTTTGTTTACCACTACGCCAGGAAATGGCACCACCAGCTAACATAAATTTGGTAGACGTAGATTTTCTACTGTCTTGGCACCTGCAAAATCGGAGTCAGAATATCCAACGATCTCCAAATGTTCTGATCTCCTTTAGCCACAGGGGTATTTCTTGGTTTGCAGTTCTACATGCCAAATCGTTTAAGCACTTTATCGATATAACTCTTTTGTGATAACCCTAGAATACCTTGAGATCGCTCCTGGTGTATCTGGATTTCTAATACAAAAGACGCTTCACAAAGATCTTTCATTTCGAAATTATTCGAAAGAAATTTCTTAGTTTCGTGCAACATGCACATATCGTTTGTGGCAAGCAGAATGTCATCCACATACAAAACCAGAAAAATAAATTTACTCCTACTAAATTTACTCCTACTGAACTTATGATAAACACAATCATCAACAACATTTATCTCGAAACCATACGAGATAATTGTTTGATGAAATTTTTGATACCACTGTCGAGACGATTGTTTGAGCCCATAGATGGATTTTTTTAATTTACAAACCATTTTCTTTGGGTCATCGACCTCAAAGCTTTCTGGTTGTACCATATAGATCGTCTCATCAATGTCACCATTGAGAAACGTTGTCTTTACATCCATCTGATGTAACTCAAAATGTGCCACTAGAGCCATGATTGTTCTAAAAGAGTCCTTCGAGGATACTGGAGAAAAGGTCTCTTTATAGTCAATCCCTTCCCTTTGAATATAGCCTTTAGCCACAAGACGTGCTTTATACCTTTCCACATTAACATATGCATCCCGTTTGGTCTTAAAAAATCCATTTGCAACCAACGGGTTTTGCACCTTCTGGTAATGGGACAAGTTCCCAAACCTTATTGTCTTGCATTGACTTATACTCTTCACGCATCGCTTCGATCCATTTATTTGAGTTGGGATCCTTCATGACTTGTTTGAGGTTGATTGGATCATCCTCATTCAAGCCATCCACATCCTCATTTTCTTGAAGAAATACCAAATAATGATCCGGAATGGCATTTCTACATTCTCTAGTGGATCTCCGCAAAAGTGTTGGATCTTGAACTGTATGTTCTTGAGTTTGTTGAGTTTGCTCTATAGGTGCATGTTGAGGTTCGGGTTCAAAATGAACAGGCTCCTCAATTGTATCTTGAAACCGTATGGGAGCTGGAATGACTATTTCCTCTTGAGGGATCGGGTTAACAACTTTGGTGATTTCTTGATCCTCAAATGTAAAGTCCGAAACTGTATTTCTCCCCCCAAAATCAACATCCTCAAAGAATGTGGCAGTGCCCGTCTCAAAAATATTTCTTGATGTGGGATCATAAAATGTATACCCCTTTGACCTATCTGAATAACCAATGAAATAACAGCTAACCGTACGAGGAGCTAGCTTTGGTTCATTTGGCCTATAAAGCCTCGCCTTAGCTGGACAACCCCACACCCTAAAATGCCCTAAGCTAGGCTTGCGTCCAGTCAAAAGTTCATAGGGTGTTTTAGCAGTCGCTTTAGTTGGTACTCGATTTAGGATGTAGACTGCAGTCTTTAGTGCTTCCCCCCACAAGGATCGTGGTAAAGTAGATTGGCAAATCATACTTCGTACCATATCCTTTAATGTGCGATTTCGTCTCTCAGCAACACCATTCATGCTAGGCGAACCTAGCATAGTGTATTGAGGAACTATTCCACACTCCTTAAAGAAGTCAGCAAATGGACCTGGACGTTGTTCACCAGATCCATCATTTTTGCCGTAATATTCACCTCCACGGTCAGATCTGACGATCTTAATGCGTTTGCTGAGTTGATTTTCAACTTCAGCCTTAAATGCTTTGAACATGTCCAAGGCCTCAGATTTTTCCCATAAGAGGTATAGATAACAATATCGAGAATAATTGTCTATGAATGATACAAAGTATTGTTTACCATTCCATGAAGGTGTAGGAAAAGGCCCACAAATATCGTATGTATCAACTCTAAGACTTCCGTAGCTCGATAAGCACCTATCCTCTTTACTTTGGTTTGTTTACCTTTAATGCAATTGACACAAACATCAAAATCCGAGAAATTAATAGAATCAAGAATTCCATCCTTAACGAGTCTTTCAACTCTATTTCTCGAAATATGTCCCAAACGTTTATGCCATAGCATACTTGATTCATTTAATTTTCGCTTAGTACCTCTTGATTCCACATTCAGGGTTTCGTTATAGGAAGTTATAGTGTTGAGCATATATAAATTATCATTTTCAATAAAAGTACCAAAACCAACCACATTAGAATTAAAAGACAATACAACTTTATTGTTTCCAAATGAACAATAATAACCGATTTTGTCCAAATAAGAAACAGAAACCAAATTCTATCTAAAAGACGGTATAACAAAAGTGTCTTTTAATTCCACAAAATGTCCAGTACTTAATAATAATTTAAATATGCCCACAGCTTCCACATCCACCGATTCACCATTTCCGAAATAAATGCGTCTTTCATCATCAGTTGGTTTTCGGTGGCTTAGGCAACCCTGCATGGAAACACTGATGTTAGTAGTTGAACCGGAGTATAACCACCAAGTGTTTCGAGGTACTGAAGCTAAATTAACTTCAGAATAAACCAAATTAAAGAATGCACCTTTCTTCACGCACCAGGCAGAGTACATAGCACAATCTTTCTTTAGATGTCCAGATTTCTTGCAAAAGAAGCATGAAATCTCTTCCAGTTTACCCTTTGGAGCTGGACCCTTAGCTGTCTCAACCTCAACGGCCTTAAATTTTCTTTTAAAGCCACCAGCATCATTCGAGGTACCAACCATATGTACCTCCTCAGCCCTATTATGCTTCATTATTTCTTCTTCCTCAACACAGTGAGAAATGAGCTCATTAAGAGTCCACGTCTCCTTTTGGCAGTTGTAACTGACCTTAAACTAATCATATTGAGGAGAAAGAGAGAGCAGGACCAATAGGACAAGCATGTCCTCCGAAAGGTCTAACTTTCTTAGAAGCAATACTGGACATCTTGAGGATGTACTCCCTTATGTTGCCTTTGTCGAGATACCTCATGGTAATGAGACTCTTTAATAAAGTACTCATTTCTGCCTTATCGCTTTTGTTAAAGCATTTTTCAATCTCGGCAAGGAACTCTTGTTATGTTTTTGTGCTTATTTTTATGTGTTTATATGTGTTATCGAGTCATTTTTAGGTTCGTTTTAGTGTCATCTGGTCTATTTTATCGTTTTTGTGCGATTTTATGTTTTTCATTTCATTTTATATTTTGGCGTACTTTTCCGTGCTTTTGGTATATTTTCAGGTTTATTCCGAGGTTGAACGAGGCGAGTCGAACCGGATCCCAAGAGACGAGCATTTTCGAGTCATTCGGACGAACCATTTCCAGTCGAGCATGTCGAGCCCATAGTCGAGCCGGACGTGCCTTGAACGGACCACTCGCGACCCCGCGCTGAGAGGCACGACCACGCAGGCGCACAACAGCCACCGAACGAGCACGTGGCCCAGCACTCGCGACGTCGCGCACGCGTCCGCGAGATCGAGAGCATGCGCAGCTCCGCACACAGTACAACTCGCGTGCTCGCGGAAAGAGTGATGACCTCGAGAGCCTCGCGCTTATCCTGCTAGTCTGCGCCCGCGCGCTCGCGGAAAGTGCCGCGACATCGAGAGCGCCTGCACCTGTCTGCTGCCGCATGCACCAACGCCCGCGCCTGTGCTGATCATCCGCATGCACCGCACGTCCGCGCGCTCGCGAATCTTGCCGCGACCTTGAGAGTGCCGCACCTACGCACAATTGCCCGCGCCCATGCGCGCCCCTGCTCGCGTGCTCGCGAATTTTATGGCTAGGTCGAGAGTGCTGTAGTAAATGTGCGTGTTTTAGTGTGTGTTTTGTTGTGTAGCTATATATAGACATCTTGCTTTGTATTTTTGGGAACAACCCTCATTTCCAAACTTTTAAGTTGGGAAAATCCTCTCTACTTTCCTTTTTCTTTTTTTTTTTACTTTGGTTTGGAGCTTTATGGATCATGTTTTCCGGCGAATTTCCGGCGACGTTGTTTCGAGTAAAATTTCGAGCTTTTGACTCTGTTTTTATTCCCAAGTGCGTGTAAGAGTGGGTATTTAGTCTTAAGCCCCATTACTTCGTATATCTTTGTTTGCTTTTTGTGAAAAATGATATTGTGCTTGCGTTGATTGGAGGAAAAGATTGAATCTTTAGATCGAGAATGCTTGACTAAGTATGCTTAGTAGTTGAATGCTTGCTCGTCTTGTGCTAGAGTTTGGTTTAGCTTCCTAGAGTTTTAGCTAGCATGGCAATGTTCGGTTATTTGCGTGTGTTTTAGCATAGAGACTCCGGCAAACCAAAATCGCTCTTTCCCCCTTGATTTCTCTCATCGTTTTGCATGCTTAGTTAATTGCTTTCAATGCTCTCAATTTCATAGATTAGTTTAGCTTAAATCGAACCCCTCAATTCAAGCGAATAGCATGTTTAGGACGTTTTCGGTTGTGTGACTTTGACGACTAGGTAGTGAACGAAGCTCTGAAGAGCCTTCCTTTGAGAACGACCCGAGTCGAGTACCTCGGTTACCACATGCCCAAAAATACTACAAACAAAATGGCGCTGTTGTCGGGGAAGGCGAGTAGGACGCCAAGTTTGCTATCTAGTTGTCATTTGTTTCCGTGTTTCTCTTGCTTTTTGTGGATTTTGCTTGTTTTTCACGTGTTTCTCTTGATTATTTGCTTATTTTCCATTTCTCTTGTTTTTGCTTTGTGTGTTCGTGTAAATATCATGTCGTGTTAGTTGCGTTTTCGTGTTTTCTTCTCTTTTGCCTCGTGTGCCTTTGGGTTGTTTTGTTTTTCTTGTGCGAGGTATCGCTTGAGGAGCACCGATGGATCCGTATGACTATGCTTATGCCGGTAGCTCGTCCTATCATGAGGAGATGTATTCGTATGGAGGGCCGCCTTATCCGTACCCGAGCCACTTTTTACCGACATCTCATGCCGATTTTGGTTATTACTCTCCGGGTCACGACGAGACGCCTCACTATTATCCACCGCCGCCTGATTCTTATGATGCGACATCTCCACCCGAGCCGACTCGAGAATCTTCCCGAGTCAATATAGCCGAGATTATGGAGCACTTAGAGGAGTGCTATCGATCCCTTCGTGCTTCAATGGCTCCCATGCCCGAAAAAGATGATATCGAGTCCCTTGCTACACCCTCTCTACCATTGGAGCACCCATCGGTTGGCCAACCTTGCACATTGAGCTCCGAAGTTTCATTTCCAACCACGGTTGCGCCTTCCGAATGTCACCAAGTGGTTTTGACGAGCACTCAAGAGGCACTCGCGAGCCTTATGTCGATCATTGAGGAGTTTCATAGTTGGAAGTGCATTCCCATTCCATCTGTTCTTCAACTCACACTCACGAAGTTCGACTCTACCGTGGTCTCTTTCCTTGATTTGGACGCATCTCACA
>CACSLK010029771.1:930641-956662 GCA_902706635.1 Striga hermonthica | reverse complement strand
AGAGACAACGCAAGGCAAGAGCCCGAAGAGCAAATCAATGTAGGTGCGAACCTTGTGCAAAGAAAAGACAAGCTCAAAGAAAGGAGGCTAAGAGGCGTGGTTTGCGATGGAAAAAGAATGGTTGGTGGATACCGACGGATGATTGTGTGAGGTTGAAGGGATGGGACCCATGGCCCGAACCAAAGGGGACGGTCGCCGAGAGGAAGGGCGACGATGATCGGCTAATGGGCGAGTGGCGCGCATCGGCCCATGATGCGCGCGGTTGGACGGTCGATGACGATGCACCAGCAGCGGACGTACGGGCCACGGGAGTTGGCGGTGACGAGCGGGCGTCGGGCAGCGAGGACGTGACGCAAGCTGGATGTGCGATAGGTGGCCAGGCCGTGGGGACGGCTGGAACGTGCAGTAACGCGGACGGTGCGCGGGAATGCACCGCAGGCGATGGGGGCCTTGGCGTTAGCAAGGACGCGAGCGAAGAAGCCGGCGGGAACGAGGCGCACGATAGGCGCGCGAGTACAAGTGACGTGGAAGGAAGCCGTGGCCTTGTGGGCATCGGACTGCCGAGCGCGGGCGCACACGCGCGGGAGGTGAGCGACAAGGACGGGGCATGTGCGGTGGCGCGCGAGTAGGCGACGTGCGCAGACGCATGCCTATGCGCGGGAGGATTAGGTGAGGTAGGCAGCACGTACGCAGGCAGTGTGCGAACGGGAGAAGACCGTGTCCTAGCGGGCGTAGGACTACTAGGCGATGGCGGGTACGCGTGCGGGACGGACGACACAAGCAAGGTGCGCGCGTCAGCGCGCGCGGATGAGGGGCGCAAGCGAGGCCTAGTTGCCGAAGGAATAGGAGGCCAAGGGACGTCGCACGGATGACGCGTGCGACGCGATACGCGTAAAGCGTCGAGACGTGCGCGACGCGTGCGACGCAAGAGTTGGAGGCGGCCGAGAGTTATTAGCGTGTAGGGTTTGATTTTAGGAGCTTCTAGAATTGCTTGGTGTGCAAGCCAAGCATTATATTTTGGTAGGTTTAGGATTTTATTGCTTTCTAGACTTAGGATTTCTATTCTTGCATGATTTAGGAGATCTATTAGATTTAGGCCTAGATTTATTTTACAACTATAAATACCCCATGTACCTCATCATTATTTTACAAGTGGAATGAAGTATTGAATTGGTGAGCCAATCTTGAGGGGGAACCTTGTGCTCTTAACGTGTGATAAAGAAGGCCATTAGTGCGTCTTTACATGCAGTGTCGGAGAGAAGGCCAATAGTGCGTCTTGAAGTCACGGTGTCTAGGAGAAGGCCGCAGTGCGTCTGCTAGATACATCTATCGGGGATAAACGAAGGCCGCAGTGCGTCGTTTATTCGCAACCCAGTATAGGCAATCACACGATCCACTTTTCATCACACGCGTGTAGCGCGCGCGGGTGACCGAAGCCGCCGAGGACTAGGCGTGCGATAGAGGCGGCGTGCGTGTATAAGGCGGCTAAGTACTTGGGGCGTGTGGATTGAATTGTTTGGAGTGCAAGCCAAGCAAAATCAAGATCTAGTCAAGTTAGGACTTTAATATATTTAGTTTTCTTCTTGCACAATAATATCTAGAATGTTTAGGAAGTTAATATTTTATTGCTTTAATATGTTTCCTAGGTAGATTAGAATTAGTCATAGTTAGGATCTATAAATAGGGATGTTCCCTCATTGTTTTTGGATGTCCAAGAATGATGAAATAGAAAAGAACGTTTGTTCAAACCGTGTGTTGAGAGTCGTGAGATTCGATCATGCAATCGAATTGGTGAGGCTAAGACCCGAGCCAGTTCAACGATTTAGAGAGGCTAAGACCCGATCTATTTCGAGAGTGTAGCGAGGCTAATACCCGAGTGAACTCAAGTATCGTGAGAGAGTTAGGCTAATAACCGAGTCGATCACACCTATCGTCGAGAGCAAGGCCGTGGCGAAGCCGTGATCGAGACAAGACGAGTGAATGAACACCCGATCCGTCATCAGGTTAGCCCGGCGCACGGCCGAGACGTAGGTTTTTGTTTTTGTTTTTTTTTTTTTTCTTTTTGAAAAAAAAAGCTTGTCATACCAAACGAAACTTATTTAAATACATGAAACTTATAAATCAATCAAATAAGTTATAAGGTAACTTATAACTTATTTGTGTACCAAACATAAATTTTTTTTTTAATCCTACTTTTTGAAAAATAAAAAAATAAAAAAATTCAATAGTCGCATGCGGTGTTTCTAAAAAATTTCAAACACCTTTTCAAATATAGCGTATTCGAAAAGATTTGCAGTTTATTCCTAATTAAAAAATGGGAAATTAGGGTTTATAATCTCGAGGGGTTTGGGAATTTTGGTAAAGCAATTTGAAATTGAGAATAGGTAGAGAAATGAACATAATGCCGATGAATTCAGCTCCTTCGACGCCTCTCAATCTCGTCTCGACCGAACAGATTCAGAAGGTACAACTCTCGCTGCTGAAATTCTTTCTGCTGTCTCTTTCTGTTCCTAATTCCAATGGACATGTCGAAATCTTATCGAGAATTGTTGTATAGGCTTTAAAGGCTGCGCTTGTAACAGATATTTTCTTTGTGTATGCGTATAATAATATATTTAATCATGAGGGAGATATTTCTTTTTTATTTCTAATTTGGAGTAGAAACATTTTTTGAATTTTTTTGAAGTTGGTGTTTAATTCTGTCTGGATGGGAAATTTTGAGTTTTCTTTTTATTCCTGTCTTTTCAGGATACGAGTTTCACAATCAGAAATTTTATTCTGCAATTTATATAATTTTGATTACAACAATGATACCGGATGAATATATTATGCTGATTGACTAATCTTTGTGAAACCATTTGTCAATGTGTGGTTCTGAGCCATGTCGAGTTAGACAATTACTTTTCTTGTCCGTGGTTTATTTGCATTGTGCAAAAATATAATGGCGGGTGATCTGTTGCTTCTTTTGATGCAGTATTTGGATGAGAACAAAAACTTGATCATGGCTATACTGGAAAGTCAGAACATGGGAAAAGTGACTGAATGTGCTCAGTGAGTAACTCCAAAAGTGTAATATCTTTGTGTTTCTTCTACTCATCATCTCATACTGAACAAGATATTTTGTGTAGTAACTTATTATGGATAGAGTAAGTTGCATCTCAAGATCATAGTTGTTTCTTAGTCATCCTGCACCTATGCTTCTTGATTGAATGTGTAAAATCTTCATCAATCATTTAAATCGGATGTTTCAGGTATCAAGCAACCCTTCAGAAGAACTTAATGTATTTAGCTGCGATTGCTGATGCCCAGCCTCCTGGATCTGGAACGCTGTCCCAGGTATCCCCTCAACTACTTTGTTTATTTAAGAAAAAGGGAAGAATCTCACAGTCTAAAATCTTAGTTTAAAACAACAATAATAGAGTTGCTAAATAAAGGGCCACTTTCAGGGTAAAAACAGAATTGCTTTCAGAATGTGGATGCGTTTGCTTCTTTTTATGCTAACAATCAAGAATTACCCACGCAGGCCCCCCCGACCAGTCCAGTTCCACAAGCCCAAATGCAGGCGCAACATGGTGGGCCCGTTCCCAAGGTACCGTTCCAAGTCAATGCAGTGAGGCCTCAAGACCAACATTTTCAACAGGTACAAGGGCAATTTAGTGGTGCTAATAATAATGGTTTGCATTTTCTCGTGCAACCTGGGCTGGGAGGTTCAGGTGGAGGTTCTCGAGAGGGCCATGGGAGTTTGGGCTTGGGACATGTGGAGAGTAGAGATTGATTATCCTGACTTTTTTTGTTTTTCTGGGTGACAAGAGGGATATTCTTGCTCGTATTTGAATTAGAAATACTCGGGAAAGAATTTTTATGCCTCATTTTGTGAAACTTGAACCGGTTAGAATGAGCATCATCTACTTATTTCTTCTATTTTCTCATGCTTAATACTTCACACATAAAGGTGGCTCCAGCCTTTGTCACCTGCATACTACTAATACTATTATTATCAGTAATAGCTTGCTGTTTCCGCACCAACTATTCATTCTGAAAATATTAACTACTAATTCTAACTTATATTTTCCTTCAGGAAATAGATACATTAGTTTTCAAATCAAATTCCTCAATTCATTGTGCTCAAATGACAACGTGTATCCTTCTATTATTTTTCAGTTTGATTGTAAATTGGCCTCTGCAATTTAATATTTCAAATTTTCAGCTAAGCTGTCCTCTTATGACATATATAGTCGAAGTTTTTGGAGTTTTCAAGCTTGGTTGATGAACCATATCCAATTTGTTTCTGAGCACCCAGATGCCAATAAGTTAGTTAAAGGCATGTCTGACCCAAAATAGGTCACCCTTTATTGAAAGAATCAATTGAATTATAAGCCTTAATAACAGAATCACTAGTCTAGAAAATCTAGTTAATTTAATAAGAAAAACGTCTTCACATTATCGCAGCATGATGCATGCAAATAACAAAATAAGGATTAGAGAGAGAAAAAATACTCTCCCATTGGAGAATTTTCACCCATGTCACCTTGGCCATTTTGAGCTCAACATCCCTAAATTCCTTGCATTTTGATTCAGTATAATTATTCCCGAAATTATTTCCATCACAGTGTGCCGGATTGGAGAAGAATTCACCTATTTGCGTGAGGTTTTCTTGATTCGCGAACAGATTTATTGGAGCTGTGAGCTCACGAATCTTGCTCAAATTCTCTCGATTTTGTGCGCTTTTTAGCTGGATTTTGTGACTGATTGATATATCCTTAATCCCGAAAGATTTGTGCAAGATTCTCCAGCTTTTGTGCTCGATTTCAGGCCCGATTTTCTTTAAATCCCGCTGCTACAGTAAATTCTTCAAGTGCTACAGTGATTTCTACACTTTGATGGGGAAAAATAAGAGGAAGATGGTTTTTTGGAAGCTGACCGAGGAGGAGTGCTCTCGCCACACAGATGAAGAGGCTGAGGAGAAAGCTTTGAATGAGCTGCAGGCCTCCGAAACCGAACATGAGCTTCCCTTCCCAAATGGTAAGAGGCTGATGGAGTCGAGACCGCGATAGCATTTTTGAATAAATATGATCGTCTTCGTATCTAGCGTGTTTATTTTCATTAGCAGTCTTTTATTTAGTATTGGGCTTTCCTCATCAATTTGTGGTTATTGGACCTTTATTTATTAGGCTTTGCAGTTAGGTTAATTATCTGATGTATAAGAATAATCGTCTCTCACTGAGAGAGTCAGACTTTGATGAATAAACTTTGAGATTTCTCGTAAGAATTGTTCGTGTTCTTCCCGTTCATACAAAGGCTCTACATCAGTTGGTATCAGCAGGCCAGCAACGATCAACGATGCCGCCGAAAAGAAACGTCGTAATCGAAAACGCCATTGATGAATGCTTCCAACGGGTGGATGAACGCTTTCATGGAATAGACGAAAGATTTACGGATATCTTAACGGGGATCGAGGACTTGCGAGATGTTATGCGAACGTTGATGGATGAGGTTCGTACAAATCGTGGCGCGGCTCACCGGGGCGCACACGGGGGACTTCGCGGCGGCCGTGGTGGTCGAGGGTATGATGGGGCACCCCGTCGACGATCCCCATTTCCGTCGCCCGGTGATGAAGAGACGGATAACGAAACCCTTTCGATGGAGAATCCGTTCGTCGATGTTGACCCGAATTGCGGCAGAGGAGGAGGCTAGCGCAGGCGGGGAGACCGTGAAGAGAGGCTCGACGACGTAGGGTTTCGGGGCGACGATTTTCACCGTCGTGACGGAGACTGGGAACGCGGTTGGCAGAGGGCCAACGGAGAGGGGCTTTTCTAGCGCGACGACGCGTGGTCGGATGATGATGACAGGCTCAGTCGTGATGGGCACCGGGAGGAAGATTTTCACCGCGAGGGGCGGCGGAAGGAGGATGACCCGTGGCGGCGTGGTAGGCATAGGGCGGATGTCGATGGCGATTTTCAGCATGGGGGAGGTTTCGACGATCGCCGCGGTCAGGCTGCGGGTTGGCAGGACCGGCGCGAGGGCATGCGTCCGATAGAAGGAGGCGATGCATCGCGTTGGGAAGCTGGGTTTCGAGTGGATATTCCCGAGTATCATGGCAGGGTCCAAGGTGATGAATTCTTGGATTGGTGGGCAAAAGTGGAGGCCGTACTCATATTTAAGGAGGTGCCCGAAGACCGTCGTGTTGATCTTGTGGCCACGAGGTTTCGAGGGCGCACTGCGGCGTGGTGGATGCAACTTACGAGTATGCGACATCGTCAAGGGAAAGCACCTATTGCTTCTTGGGTCAAATTTCGGGAATGTGTGGAGCGTGAGTTTCTACCGTTCAACTATGATAGCCTCATTTACCAACAACTTCAAAACTTGAGGCAGGGGTCGCATTCGGTAGATGGATACACTGATGACTTCTACCGCCTTCTGACTCGTGTGGAGTTATGTGAAACACAAAATCAGTTGATTGCTCTTTATGTGGGAGGCTTGCGTGTGGCAATTCAAGACATGCTCAATTTTGTTCAGGCTGAATCGGTTTCTAATGCGTACCAACGTGCCCAACTCGCAGAACAACAATTAGCCCGGTAAGCTGGCCCGACATTTTCACCGCCTACGCGTACTGGTCTGGGTGGTGGTGGCTTGTTGCAGCCCGGTCGTGCGATTCCGTCGACGGGAACTGGGGAGGGGCAACAGGTAGTGGCTGGCCGCCTCACGGGTCCTGTCGGCGGTCTGACACGGGCGATTGGTGCTGGTGTTCCACCGCCTGCGGCGAGGCAGCGCACGAGCCCAGGCTTGAGATGTTTTAGTTGCGGTGAGGTTGGTCATCGTCAGGCGGCGTGTACTCGAGGGTCAGGCTCTCGTGGGTTGTTCATTAACGATAGTGGCGAGGTGGACGAGAATGCGGAGTATGACGGTCCACCAGTTTTTGATGTTGAACCCGGACTGCACATGGTGCATCATATGAGTGATGTTGGGACATCAATCGTGATTCGTCGCTCTTGTTTGACTCCAAGGTCGACAGGAGATGAGAAGGAGCGGCACCATATTTTCGAGTCCACATGCACTATCGACGATAAGGTGTATCACTTTATCATTGACTCGGACTCCTGTGAGAACGTGGTTGCACAGAAGGCTGTTGACAAATTGCGGCTGTCGAGCGAGCCTCATCCCCAGCCCTACACTCTCGCATGGATACAGCGAGGCAAACGCTATTATGGTTGATCGTCGGGTCTTACTATCCTTGTCCATTGGAGCGAGTTGTCGGGATAAGGTTTGGTGCGACATGGTTCCTATGGACGCATGTCACGTGTTTTTGGGAAGGCTGTGGCAGTATGATCGTGCTGCTACTCACTATGGCAGGCTTAATACATACAGCTTCACTTTGGAGGTACTCAGATTGTCTTATATCATGCTCCTCCTCGTCCCGTACTGGCTACTACTTCTTCGAATGTTCTACTTCTATCCCGGGCTGCTTTTGTCGAGGAGATGCGGTCGACCCGGTTTGTCCTTTTACTTGTGGGCTCAGACGGGTCGGTTGAACGCGAGCCCCCAGCCATTATTCAGCCACTGTTGTCGGAGTTTGCTGATGTTTTTCCTATCGATCTTCCCACCGGCTTGCCTCCATATAGACTTGGTCTCGGGGGCCTCCCTTCCTAACAGGCCGCATTATCGGATGAGCCCGGTGGAACACGAGGAGCTTCGCCGCCAGGTGGAGGAACTTTTACAGCGAAGAGTTGTTCGTCGAAGCCTTAGCCCGTGTGCCGTTCCGACCTTGTTGATTCCGAAGAAGGACGGGGCGTGGCGTATGTGTGTTGACAGTAGTGTTTTAAAAAGCGTGATTTCGCATGCTACATAGCCGCAACAGCCGCACTTTTGGCCGAAAACGCGCTGTTGCATTTAAAAATTCGCGTAGTTCCTCAAATGCGCACGCTTTTGGTGACATGGCACGCTTTTCTCGCGATTTCGTACGCTATTCACGCAATATTGCACACGCTATTTGACCCATATTTTTCAATTTTGTAGGCACATAATAAAAATAAAAAAAATAAAAATAAAAAACAAAATCGAAGGCAGCTCCAGGGCCTGACTGAACCACACCGTTGCAGGACCTTGTCCAGTGCGACACGCCCAAGTCGCCGGTCCGCCGGTCGTCGGCCTTTGACCGATTGAAATTGGCAATTCATTCGTGTTTTTCATTATTTGATTTTGGGGCTAATTAATTTAATTGGGGAGTATTGAGAATTTTTTGTTTGCGAGTTTGAATAGAAAAAAAATTAAGGTAAAGAAAAAAAAAATGTTGTCTGGGAGTGAAAGAAAATAAGAAGAAGAATAAAGAAGAAGAAAATTTAAGAGAAATAAGGAAAAAAAAGTAGTTGTCTGTTGAAGAAGAAAAAAAGAAGAAGAGATAAAAATGACAAAGAAAGAGAATAAGGAAAGAAGGAGAGAAATAATAAAAAAAAAAAACAAAGGGAAAAAAAACGTGTGTGTATACGTGTCAGTTGTGTGGTGTGACCGTGAGTGGGTAGGATAGTGACAATTATTTTTTTTTTTTTAAATAATTTTGAGAGATGTCAAAGGTTTAGTTTAATTATTAAGCTAAATAAATTATTTTATTTAATGTAAAGGGACCAAATCGATCTAGAATTAATTTTCCGAACTTTAAATATTTTAGTGGAGGACTTTAGGCGAGTTTGGTTACATATATTATTATTTTTGGCATTAAAAGTGAACTGCTCGAATAACTTACGCAATGTGCTACGCTATTTGCGCTACGCAATATAAAGACCAAAACGCTACGCGATGTTTTAAAACACTGGTTGACAGTCGGGCTATCAACAAGATCACAGTCAGGTATCGCTTTCCCATTCCTCGATTGGATGACGTGTTGGACCAGCTACACGGGGCCACTGTCTTCACCAAGTTGGACCTTCGTAGTGGCTACCATCAGATTCGGATTCGACCGGGCGATGAGTGGAAGGCTACCTTTAAGATCCGAGAGGGCCTTTTTGAGTGAATGGTCATGCCGTTTGGTCTCTCCAATGCGCCGAGTACGTTCATGTGCATCATGAACTAGACTTTACGAGATCTTATCGATCAGTGTGTCGTCGTTTATTTCGACGATATACTTATTTATAGTCGTTCGGTTGAAGAGCATTTGGAGCATGTGCGAGCGGTCCTTCTTATATTGCGGAGCGAGTCTTTCTTTGCAGCACCTCATAAGTGCTTTATTCTGGTCGACTCGGTCCTTTTCTTGGGGTTCTTTATTTCGGCAGAGGGTATTCGCGTTGATGAAAGCAAGGTGACAGCTGTTCGGGATTGGCCTACACCGACTTCGTTTACAGAGGCCCGCAGTTTTCATGGGCTGGCCTCGTTTTATCAGCGATTCATTTCGCATTTTAGTTCTTTGATGGCCCCGATTACCGATTGCCTCACGGGGAAGACTTTCTCGTGGACCGAGGCGGCTGACCAGGCATTCGTCCTTATCAAGCAGAAACTGACGTCGACTCTGGTGCTTGCGGATTTTTCTCGCCATTTCGAGCTTTCTTGCGACGCCTCGAAGGTGGGGGTTGGGGTTGTCCTTAGCCAAGACGGGCGTCCGGTCTCTTTCTTTAGTGAGAAGCTTTCAAGCCCGAGAGCGAGATACAATACATATGATGTTGAATTTTATGTTGTTGTTCGTGCGGTTCGCCATTGGCGGCACTATCTTTTTCACAGGGAGTTCGTGATGTACACTGATCATGAGGCTCTTCATCACTTAGCCTCTCAAGATAACATTTCCACGAGGCATGCTTCTTGGACTGCGTTCCTTCAGCAGTTTACTTTTGTCTTACGCCACAAGTCGGGTACTTCTAACAAGGTGGTCGATGCTTTGAGTCGGCGTGCTTTGCTTTTATCCGAGTTGCGCATGTCGATGGTGGGTTTTGAGGTCTTACGGGACGTGTACGCTGAGGACCCATTTTTTGGACCGATTCTGAGACGTTTACGTGACGGGCCCTACGAGGACATCACCTTGCTGGATGGTTTTATTTTTCGTGGAGTTCGTCTATGTATTCCGGACTGCGGCCTGCGGCAGAAGATCATTGCCGACTTGCACGGGACCGGTCACGTGGGACGTGATAGGTCCGTGGAATTGGATAGTCGCAACTGTTTTTGGCCGTCCCTTTGGCGTGATGTGGGCCGATTTGTGGCACGTTGTCGGATTTGCCAGGTCTCGAAAGGCATCGCGACTAATGCGGGCTTGCCCGGGTTCGCTTGGCGCCTTCTACCGGGGCTTATAAGAAGGCTGCCGATGCCTGTCGACGTCACGTCAAATTTGAGGTAGGTGATTTTGTCTGGGTCTTTTTAACTAAGGACAGGTTTCCTGCGCATGAGTTTAATAAATTGTCGGCGCGAAAAATTGGCCCGGTGGAGGTTGTCGAGAAAATAAACCCCAACGCCTATCGTATTCAGCTTCCGTCTCATATTCGCACTTCTGACGTTTTTAACGTCAAGCATTTGGTGCCATTCGTGGGCGATAATTCGGACGGAGACGAGACCGGTTTGGATTCGCGGCCGAATCCTTCCCAACCGAGGGAGGATGATGGAGACGAGACCGCGGTAGCATTTTTAAATAAATATGATCGTCTTTGTATCTAGCGTGTTTATTTTCATTAGCAGTCTTCTATTTAGTATTGGGCTTTCCTTATCATTTTGTGGTTTTTGGACCTTTATTTATTGGGCTTTGCTGTTAGGGTAATTATCTGATGTATAAGAATAATCGTCTCTCACTGAGAGAGTCAGACTTTGATGAATAAAATTTGAGATTTCTCGTAAGAATTGTTCGTGTTCTTCCCGTTCATACAAACGCTCTACATCAGAGGCTTACCTTGGAAAATAATTTGAAAGCTTGTGGACTAAATGAGAATGGGTTAGAGATAAATTTGGTTGTTGGGGTTGAGCCTGGGATTGAGATTTTAGTTGGTGAGAATGGTGGGAGCAAAGGGGTAATCCAAGAGAAGCCTTCCACTGAAGTCAAAAATGGTGCACACAAGGTGTCTAGTGAAATGCTCCAAAGAGATTCCGGCACACTTAAAGGCCTTTTTCGGCTCTCTTTGTCGACAACTGCAAGGCTTCTCCGGCCTCAAATTGGACTGCCATCGAAGGATGGACGTGCTTTCCTTGATGATGATGATATTGTGGATGTTACCCAGACGTGGCTTTTGCCTTGTCGGATACTTTACCCAAAGGCACCCGGGTAAGGAGGCTATCTTGAAGCTATGCAAGTCTTGGAATGTTGAATATGATTATATCTCCAACGTAAACAGTTGGATCGTCATCAAGTTCAAGACCGAGGAAGATAGAGACAAGGTTCCACATGGAGGCCTCTACACATATTATAGAAGGGGACGTATCCTCAAGATCCTCCCGAATTGGTTCAAATTTGGAGAAGACGACATCAAAATCGTGCCCGCTTGGATCAACCTTCCATTCCTTCTCGGAGAATGTTGGAATGCCAAGACCATTGCCAAAATCGCCTCTTGTGTCGGTAAGCCCATCACAACCGACAAACTAACGACAACAAGGGCACGTTGCAACTACGCCTGGGTTTTGGTGGAGTTAGACCTCTCAAAAGAGCAAATTCTTAGTGTGCGTCACCCCCAAAGAAGAATTATTGTTTGAGCAAAAGGTGGAATATGAGTTTGTTTCCCATTATTGCACCTTTTGTAAGTTTATTGGACACACCCTTTCCAATTGTGGGAAACACAATGCCAACCAAAAGACAAAGGGTAAGAAAGCTACCGGGGAACCAGACAACCTTGGAGTAGGAGCATCCTTGGAGGCCGTTAAGAAAACCGATGATAGCACACCCAAGGAGATAGTGTTTGCGGGTAAGAAGGCCAACGTTACAAGAGATGATGAGTCAAAGGGCCGTCTTGAGGGCCTTGCTAGCAAACTCATGGAGTTAGGGTCTGCGGGTAAAATGGCAAAAGATGCATTAGGCGAGGAGGCAAATGAAAAAGGGAATAGTTAAGCCACGAAGGAGCCCCTCGGACATCGGTTCACCCTCCAGCACACCCAGCGACAAGGATACTAAAAATTCGGAGGCCTCACTTCCGGAAGATGATGACGCTTCTTTCTATGTGGTGGGGAAGCACAACAAAGGGCACAAACGGAGTAGCTCACATGTGGGACAAATAACAAAGTTGTGAGACAAGTCGAATGTGGGGAAAGAGTCAGACAAGGGAACACACTTGAAGAAAGGGGGCATCCCCTACTCTTCGCAATGATTATCGCCTTTTGGAATATTAGGAGATTCAATGGGCCCCTAAAGCAAGATGAGGTTGTTATCCTCATACAAAGGTCTTTTGGAGACGAAAATCGACGGTAGGCATCTTTCTCTCTTTGTGAATAGGAGGTTGTCCAGTTGGGTTTTTTTGTGATAATTTTGATGTAATTGATCATGGGTGTATCGCCAATCTTTGGAACCCTACGAGAGTTGACCTCACGGTGGAGGACATCATGCCACAATGCATTTTGGCTACGGTCCATTGTAAGGTTAGTAATCACTCTTTTGTCGCTTATATATGGACTTCAGTCGAGAGGAGATCTAGAATTATTATGGCAATCACTCAAGGCCTCTCGTGAGAGAATCTCTCTACCTTGGTTACTTCTTGGGGACTTTAATACTGTCCTCAAGCCGGAGGAGAAAATTAAAAGGGTGAGAGTTACGAGTCGAGACACAATGGATTTTATTGAATATGTGCTACCTTGGGGTTGTTAGATATACCTTCTAGTGGTTTCTTTCACACTTGGACCAACAATCATGTTTGGTTTAAACTTGATGGTGGATCCAATTTGGGAGAATGCCTTCTTCTCGCACGCGAATATCTGCCTTTTGATTTCAGGGCCTTTAGGCTTTACTAAACTAATAAGATAAAAGATAGAAAAGGGGCTTTTTCATCAGGGTGGGCAGGTGCTTAACGCCCTATACAAAAGGCCTTTCCTTTCAAATGACTCCCGCTCGAAGATACCGCAAGAACACAAACATCAACAGAGTAAAATGATCTCACCCTCAGATTTTGATCTTACTTCCTTCACCATGGAATGCCCAACATGAAACTCGATTGCACTGTTAGAATACATTGGAGAAAGGCTTGCTCGTTCGCCTTGTATAAATGTGGGGCCAAAGAGGAGGTCTTCATTTGTTCCTTTCTTCCTTCTTCCGTTCTCGCTCGTAGTCACAAATCGCTTGTGTCGCTTGTTCGCGCATGTTGTCAGCCCAAGATCATGTAGTATGGAGCCATTCTTTCTCTTTATCCTCTCCCCTACTTTTGAATCTCCCCACACTTGTAAAAGATGAAGTGCAGCCATAAGAACGAAGCCCGGGTATCTCCGATCACTCCCCTTGAATTGTGACTATCTTTGAGGCTAGGAGCACTAATGGGACTCTGTGGCTTTTCTTTAATATGTGGATGCAGGGGCGGAGCCACCCCAAAGGTTGGGGTGGGCTCCAGCATAGTGTACTTCAAGGGAAAAAAAAATAGGTAGCCCAATTTAATGATTTTAGCCCAGTTAGCCCAGCCCAAAGATTATAATTAGCCCAAAAATATAACTAGCCCAAATATGGCACATAAAATTTATTTTGGTGAGAAATTGAGACCATCTTCTTTACAAATATCGGAAAAAAATTCTCCTAAAAATAGAAGGCAAAGCTTTGTTCTTCACTTCTTCATCTTCTTCACTTGCCATCTGAAATCTCGTCTTGTTTCCTTCTCGTTCGGAGTTCGCCTCAATTCCAAACAGTGGTAACGGAAACTAAAGCCCTTTTCCCTCAATTTCAGCCGCGACCTGCGAGAAGTCCGTCCGGTGGCCCTCTGTTTCACCTCGTCATCTTGCGTCCGACCCGCTCGTCCGAGTCCGACGTTCGCCCCCGAGCAACGTCCGGTGGTCATTTATTTCGCTCTTAGGTTCTAATTTATTTATTTATTGTTTTAATTAAGGATTTACATGGAGCAAAATCTTCCATTTCTTGATGAAAAAGTGGAGGAGAAGAAAAGAAAACAATCAATATAGGCTAATTACCTGGAAGCAAAATTGTTCAACTGCTTTGATGAAAAAGTGAAGGACAAGAAAATGTTTATAGGAAAATTCCAATTTTAGGGCACAAGAATTGAACAACCTATGAGCCCAGTAAAAGTCTCAAAAATCATATGCTCCATCAGTCCATCCTTTAAATTTAATTGGGTTGAGGCTTGAGTACAAATATTTGTCAAACTATAAATAAAAAAAAAAAACACATGTGAAATAATTGTCTATGCTTCATCCTCCAAATTAATCATAAAATAATACAATACTTATTCACCATCTTATTGTATTCATGTGTGCATCTTAATATTGATAAATAAAATGAATAAAATATATTTCCAATAAATCATCATTAACAAGCTATCATCATCCCAATTGACCTCTTGTCATTCCGGATAGAAAATGTGAAAAATAATATTGTATGGTAAAGTTTTAATTTAAAATATTTTATTATTATAATTTGTTGGTTGATGCTTTTAGATTGATTTTTACACATGGATGCCCACATAAGAAAGAATAAAACTATGCTCTCATTTTTAAGCACAAGTCTTCTTACTCTATTGCCGAAGCTTCAACCCAAAGCGAGTTTGAACACCAACATACGGCTAAGTACCAAATGGTGGATATTGATGTGAGCAACTACGTTTTTCTAGATCCGGCTATGCGTACTCCAATATGAAAATGTCCTATAAATGAACAAGACGCAACTAGGAGAGCGTATATCTTAAGGGGATCATATCAACCTATTATGGAGTTTTCGGGAACGCAAATCGGAGATCAATCTTGGCGCTTTCAACAAAGTTGGTATAAACAATTTCTATGGATAGAGTATTCTCCTCAGAAAGATGCGGCGTTTTGTTTTCCTTGTTTTATTTTTCAAGAAAAAAGAAGTTTGTCGTGCTGTTTTTACAAGTGATGGATTTAGAGGTTCGAAAAGAGTCAATGATGAAAAAAGATGTGCCTTTTTTATTCATGTGGGAAGTCCTACGTCACCACATAATAAAGTCGTGCAATCTATGAGCCTTTTGATGAATGTCAGTGGTCACATCGATAAAGTGATGAATGCACAAACATCATAGGAAGTGAAAAAAAAAAAATCGTTTGAGACTTACCACTACAATCAAAAGCATTTGTTGGCTTTACTTGCAAGGGTGTGCATTAAGGGGACATGATGAATCATCATTTTCAAAGAATCAAGGTAATCTTATTGAGCTAATAAACTTATGGGGAAAAATGGATGTCAATGTAAAAAATGTCATTTTAGAAAATGCTCCCAGAAATGCAAAGTATACATCACCGGACATTCAAAAAGATATTTTGCATATTTTGGCTGAGAGAGTGAGAAGAAAGATTCGAGAAAAGATTAGAAGTGCAAAAAATTGTGTTGACGAAGCTAAAGACATATCAGACAAAGAACATATGGCTATCGTGTTAGATTTGTTGATTGCAAAGGCTTCTTAAGGGCGCGATTCTTTGATATTGTGCACGTAGTCGATACCTCTGCCTCGACACTTAAGAATGAAATTTCTAATGTCCTGGTCGATATGAGTTGCGTATAAAAGATATCCGCGGTCAAGGATACGATGGTGCTAGCAATATGCGTGGAGCGTGGAATGGTTTACAAGCTCTTTTTTTAAGGGACTCTCTACAAGCATATATGTACATTGTTTTGCACATAGACTTCAATTGGCATTAGTGGCAGCAGCTGAAAAAGAGAGCTCCATTGGCTATTTTTTTCAAAGTTAACTTCAATTTGTAATCTTATTAAGGCATCGCCGAAATGTCATAGCGAGTTACAATCCACCCAAGCTATTGAAAATGCAAATATGGTAGCCACTGGTATTTGTGACTTAGGTATAATTAATTTTTTATTTTATTGTTTAATCACAATGAATTGTAATGAAAAGAAGATCGATTTAAAAAGTAATACGGAATAACCCTCATATGAATCTACTCATAGGTAACGACCTCGATTGATAGTCAACTTATGGTGCAACTCACTACACTTTGGATAGTTTTTATGGATACCTACTAGGAGTATACTCGTGGATAAAAAGGACATAATCATACATTCAACAAATGAAGGATAAAAAGGAAGAACTGAGACATACAAAGAGCAACCATTCAAAATAAGGAGTATATAACCATGCATTTGACAAAATATATGATTCAAAGTAGGGCTGCACATTCGGTCGAAACCGAACCGAACCGACTGAATTTTCGGTTAACCGAAAATTCGGTTTGTCCAAAACTAAAACCGAAATCGAACCGAAAACTACGGTTCGGTTTGGTTAAAAACCAAAAATTTATCGGTTTTATCCGTTCGGTTATCGGTTATCCGATAAAATGGAGAAATGGCAAAAATAAAATGTACAATTTGTGAGTTACCGAAACAAACTAAAATGCATAAGAAAAAAAGCTTGTCCCAAAACACAAGTTTATCAAGTTCTGTGTCCACGTGTTCTTTCTCAATCGTGGCGTCCTCATTGCCAATTCATCTGGTTCTTGAACATTTGATGAAGCACGAAGAGGTCGTAGTGGACTTCAACTCGAAGTCCTCGAACATCCCGAAGGACCCGAACCCCCTCTTTTGCGTTTTGTACCTAATAAATGCATGATTATGAAACTAAATTTCTAATCACAACATGATTAAATTCAATATTCAAGTTAATTTCATACCAAAAACAAAAAAAAAAACAAGAATTCATGTAATAAGGTAGAAACTAGCAAGAAGGAAAAAACACCATCTACTAAAACTGACAAATTAGAAGTCATGTAATCTCAAGCTTATGGCCTAACAAATCCTTTAAAATTTCATTAAAAGTTGCAATCTTTCAAATTTGAATAAAAGGTGCAACTTTAAAACACCACAAGAAAGCATGTATTTTAAAGAACAAGTTTGTCGATTTGCAAGGAAACTAGAACATCAACTATTAAATTAAACATCAACATTTGCATTGTCACACGACATGTTCTATCTTTATTTCCCACTCCAATTATTTTCGGTTCACTGCCGATTTCACCCTATATAAAGTAAAGATTCAATAAGCCTCACCTCTACTTGTGTTATTTACTGTCTTACATAAATTTATACTCATAAGAACTCAAGATTGCTAATTTCATTCAAAATTTATCAAATAGGAATAACAAATAACTAATACATAACACAAGCTTGAATTAATTCTTTCTTTCTCGATCAATGTATGGAATCTTTTCTACAAGACAAGGCATAACCTATCAAATAGTAAATAGCTTTCTGGAGACAATAAAAAACTGGAATTCGAAAACACCAAATTGGTTCAATCGAAACAAATTAATCACGAATTAAAATAAGAAAGAGAGCTTCAAAGTCTTGAAAAAAATCACGAACCTGAAGTGCAGTCCGTACGATGAGATTTCAGAGTAGAACTCATTTGAGGTTTGAGAATACGAGGTTGCCGTCGAGTGATGACCTGCCGAGTGAGGTGTGTGGTGTACGGAAGCGCGCCGAGCAGCAAGATCGCGAGCAGCCGATGGGCGAAGCTGCGGAGGATGGGTACTAGGGTTTTTGGTTTCAGATTTCTAGCGTGTCTTCGACTGGGAGTGGGAGAATAGCCGAGTAAGTACCAAGTATGGGCCGATGGGAGTTGGGAGATGTCGAGATAACAGGTGAAAATTGAGAAGAGTCGGGAGATGTTTCAGATTTGCATTTGGGCCTACTTCTTATTCGTGGTGGGTCATGGGTTGCTTTGGGCTGTAGTGTGTGGATATCATTAATTCATTATATTGGCCTTTTATATAACATTTATATTATCGGTTTTCGGTTCGGTTCGATTAACCGATAGGTAATATGCAAACCGAACCGAAAACCAAAATTCTTAAAAAATGTAAACCGAAAACCGAACCGAATTTTCAGTCTCAGTTTCGGTCGAAGCCAAAAAAATCGATTTCGGTCGGTTAACCATGTTATGTGCACCCCTAATTCGAAGTCTCCAACATAAAAGAAAAATTAGAACAGTCTATGGCACCTTGGGAGTTGTCTCAGGATTGACAGTTTGATCAAGAGGAATTTGAGGATTAGGTTCGACAGCAAGGTTGGGCCCCCCAGACTGCTCGACCTGCCGACTCGACTAGAAAGTTGATTCTGCTACATCTGATAATGGCCACAGATGAGTTGACTCGGCCATAGCAAGGGACATAGAGACAGGTACCGAATGGCTGCCGAGTAGATCAAAATACTTCTTTACACTGTCAGACCGGGCCAGTGCGCGCTCAAGTGTTTTCAACCACCAAGGATGAGAGAGTGGTAGATCGGGGTCACTTTGGAAGCCTGCGTGGATTTTAGGCATTTTATCCCAAATGGAGTTTGTGTCGAGATCACCATCAAAACCATCGACAACAGTCTACTCACACGCTTTCTTCATGCAGAACTAGAAATAGTATGTTCCCAAATTCAGCACCTCTATTAAGAAGAGTGGTGACTGCAAATAGTTGGGCACCACTTGCTTGCGGTATTCAGTCAGAAAGCGCTAACCGATATTAGTGTACCAAAGCAGTTGGCAAGCTCAAACAACAGAGGCATTCATTATTCGCTGCTCGTCCTCATGTCGAGTAGTTTTACCCCCTCGAGCGCGCGCTCGAGGGCTTGGACTTTGTCCTCGTAGTACTGTTTTTGATTCTTCATCTCTTAATTTCGGTCGAAACATTGTTGGGTGAGCCTATGATTCATGTCGTACAGTGTTAACATCTCTATTTTGAGCTTGGGGATGGATTGACCTGAACCAAATAGAGTCTGAATGATCAGAGGAGCTAGCTCAATCATGCCTTATTTTCAGTATAAACATAAGATGTACACATAAGATAATATGAATTGAATTGCAAAATACATAGAAGTTACATGCGCTAACCACTAGTCGATGCGCTCACCTCGAACTTTGAGGTCGACGTTGTCGTTTGGGCGGTTGGCAATGGAGAGGATATCCTGGAGGAAAGAGCTTATTTATTTCTCTGTGGCCTTCGCAAGAGGGGGAGGGGAGGTAATTGTGCGAAGATCGACCCCAAGACGAGCAGGCTTGTTGCTCGTCTGATCGTCCTCGAGCAGAGAACGTTTTCCATGCAAAACGTCGAGTGCTCGCTGCGCCGAGGATGAAGTTGTTTCTCGTTCAACCACGGGATTGGTCGAGTGGTAGGGCGAGTTGAGAGGAGCACCTTGTCGCTCGACCGAGGGAGAGCGAGGTCTCTACTCCTCGGTCGAGGGCGAGATAGTGGATGGCTCCTTGGAAAATGATGAGTTTAGCTCGAGGTCTTGTGTCTGAGGAGATGGGCTACAATGAAGGGTTGTGGAGTTGGATGGTTGAGAAGCTGGTTGTTTGGTCGACTTCTTCTGGAGAGGAACATTCCTTTTGGGTTTGGAGATCGAAGGCTTCAATGCAAGAAAGACAATAAGAAAGCAAGATTAGCACAAAAAATATGAATTTATTTGATCGAGCATATTGGTAGACACTACCTAACTCGTCATCAACTCGAAGTTCAGCGAGAGTTTCATCGAGGGGAGCAGGATGTGAATTGTGGGTGAGCAACCCACAATAATTTAGAAGATTGTTATTTTGCAAAAGTGTCTTGGAAATGATGGGTTTGGAGTTCTAAATGGCAATTCGTCGGTCGAAGATGGAATTTTGAGGAGATCGAACTCGAAAGGAAGTTTAAAAGGCCAAGGTGTAGTGGCCCATGGAAAGGGAGTACCATGCTCGACATAAAGGAATATGTTTTTTCATAGGGACAGTTTGAGGGGACGTAAAAAATGAAAAGTGAGCTCCATTCAGACTTTTTAGGTAGAGCCCTTGGGCTTGTTTGGAAGGCAGGTAGAAATAGGACAAAAAGTCTAGGTCGAATCGACCTAGACGAACGTGAGAAAAAATGATAAAGGTGGTAAAAAACGCAGCCACTTTGGGAGAAGTTTGTTCAGTGGAAGGCCAAACCAATCGCATATCTCGAGCAGATCTGGGGAGAGAGGAAAACAAATGCCCAGGTCAAACTGGATAGGAAAAAAGGTATAATAGCAATCAGAGGAAGGATGGTCGAACTTATCATGGTCGCTTAGGCAGACAAAAGCTCAGCCAGTGGGATGATCGACGTCTTTAGCGTGCAACCAATTGTTATGGTGCGAGTTCGAGCGGGATTTCTTGGTTTTAATTTTTGGGCAAGACGCAATCCGACAAGTCGTGACCTTACTGTTGGTAGGATTTGAGGAAGATGGTTTGGTCGAAAAGGGGAGAGAAGTGGAAGAACATTTTGTCGAAACCAAAGGATTATGAGGAAGGACCTCGTGGTCCTCCTCCTCCTCGGCGGTCGTGTCAGTAGCAACGTGCGCACCATAGAGCCGAGATCGACAAGTGAGAAGGATATTACTAAAGGTATATTCGTCGGATTCATCGATCGGACAAAGAGGAAGGAGAGATGGAGAAGACCCAAGCTGAGTCTGAGCGAGGAAAGTAGGTTGAATCGTGGTGAGTGGTGTAACCTGGAGGATTTCCTAAGCAGAATCGTTAGGGGAGTGAAGTGAAGGTTGAGGAGTCCAGGACGAGGAATGAGAGGTCATATCTTTACCGAAAAAGTGGTCTTTTCGCTCTAAGTGGTGGAATCTGAAAAAATAAAAGAAAAATATCAAAAAAGAAAATGAAGTAGAAAGAAAGAGAAGTGTTGGTGTTATATACTGAAGATTGACTTTGTATGATATTACACTTTATGCTTCGTTGGGTGAGAATTATGTTTGATTAAATAAGTTCTATGTTTTATTGTTTTGCACTTAGCTGGTTCATTATCGGGTGAACAGAAGATCATCTTATCAGTTACTTGTTTTGCACTTAGCTGCGTTCTATTAACTTGCAAGATGTAAACAGACATGTACTTATAATAACTCTTACTTTGATTCATCTAAGTAAGATTCAGCTTACTGAGTCGACATACTTGCTGTTTGGGTAATATTATTATATGTACGATGTGTTGTTAGAATATTTACGACCACCATGTGCGACATTTTGATGATGCCCTCGAAGTGAGTTCATAAAGGATTGTTATGCTAAACCCTGGAGGTTGATTAAGTTCTATCATAATAATAATGTGATGAACGATGCTACCTTTGGTAATATAATATATTAATTAATTCTTGATTATCAGTATTTAAATTAATTAATAGACATTATATATCTTAAACATGGGGAGGTAATTCGAGTAATTATTATTGGAGTCTCAAATGTTATTTGGGAAATGAAAAGCGAGTGCAATAATATTACGTTAGTGGATTGTAATATTATTGAAGCATTGGAAGAGTGGGCTAGTCTCACAGTTAGGCCTAATGCTTAAAAAGCCCTAACTCTGTTCTCCTTAGGATCCCTACTGTGTCTCTATGCATACATCATAAGCTCATGGGATTGAGACACAAGCAACCTAATGTGACACGCGTAGCCCGCCCATATTTCTCTCTTTCTCTCTCTAGTTCCCATAGTCGAGCTTCATCTTCGTGTTTTTGTTGCATCGGTACAATACGAAAAGGTGTTTGAGATATACAGCGGAAGATCACAAGGTACCGAGACCCCGTGATCATCAACCGACGTCGACCCACGCGATCGCCGATCCCAGCCCGCACACAAGCCGCTCAGCCTGAACGTCGCGCAGCCTAAGCAGAGCCTGATGCCCGACGACTACCGCACCGCAGCCCCAGTTCGCTACCCGCGCACCTCTAGCGACCCTGCGACACGAGCTGCTCCCGGCCACTGCATCCGAAGTCCTGCTGTAACACCCCGTTATCTTACTAATATCAGAGCAAAATTTTCGCAGACTTTTCTCAAAAAATACAACAGCTTGCGAATTCTAAACTTGGGATGCTACTAAAAAACCTATCTGAACTGAAGATATGTTTTCTTTAAATTGGGCCTAACAAACTAGGTTAGACATAAAGAAAATAGAATATCAAACATGCATGTGCTAATGGACTCAAGTCTTGCTAAAGACTGAGTTAAACTGATATACTGAAATACTGACATTCAAGTTTGATAAATGTAAACTGATAAAGCAAGTGGAAGAAGCTACTCGTGGTATAAAAACATATATACAAACTGAAGTATATAAATATCTCACAAGGTTGGCAAACTGAGCCGAGTCCACGACCACAACCACCACAGCTGATCTCACGCTTGCCTGCCTGCCCTGTTACCTGAAAAAGATAAAATAGTGGGGCGTGAGCACTAAATCACCCTGCTCAGTGGGAACCCACAACTATAATAATAACAATATCTGAAACTGATATTGCATTTGAAACTGAAACTGAAACTGTAATGTAAACTGAAACTGAATCTGTAACTGAAACTGAAACTGTACTAAAACTGAAACTGTAAACTGAAACTGATATTTTAATCTGCCGGCATATCTGGGCTAGTAACTGTGTGCACACTCTAGTGAAATATTAAGGCAAACTGGGCCACCACCAGAACTTAGGATGGACTTACGGCAAACTGGGGCCACCACCCTAAGCAGATACTGTAATATACATACCTCGAATATGATATCTGTAATTATACTCAATGTAATACCCAGTCTGGGTCCCCACATGTATTGCTCGAACTGAAATGTAAGTGCTGCACTTGAAATGCTGACTGCTGGAACTCCTTGGTTGCTCGTGAAATGGCGCTAAACCCCGAGAGCTTGCCTTGCGCTCATATCCTCTCGGAGTTAAGCGCGTGCTACCTTTTTCTCGGCTCCCTTGGAAATGAATGATGAGCAAGCTGCACTCTTCACCTCTATAGGCTTGCACTCACTCTTCTTCACTTAGTTATGCTCAAAAATAGGTTCGGTTATAAGCTAGGTAAACTCTTAGCTCTCACTAAATCTCTCGGCACCTTCTCTTACTAAGGCCAAGCATGTGGTGCTTAGGAATAATTCTAAGTGTTATGAAGAACAAAATCTTCCCAACCGCATTACTAGGCTATATATATAGAAATGAAGAGGTGGGAAGCATGAGGTGTAAGTTAAGAATAAATCTCACACTAACACTTGTCCTCATAATAGCTATTAGTGGCAAAACTAATGCTTAATCATCACATGAGGTGGCATAATAATAGGAGATATACTAATTAAGATGCTTATCTTCTAAGCATGATTAGAATTAAAATAATGAAGTTCAACGGCATAAAATGCCTTAGCAGCATGTCACACGCTCGGCATTTCCAACATGCATGGTGCATGAGTGCTTATTGGTGCTAAGAAATAAATCAACCCTTATGCTTATTTGAACCTATATACTATTAAATACTTAGAAAAATTTCAAGTACATCATGGACTCCAAACTCGGCTAGGGTTTGAACATAACTCGACCGAACATGCTCGCTTTCTGTTTGTCTCATTTTTTTCACGTTTTTCATGATTATTTTTCCTTTTTTTTCCCCTATTTTATGTTTCTTTTATTAGTTTTGGTCTGTTTTGCTTCTTGTAGTGTGTTTTCATTTATTTAGAGTCATTATATGTTTTTTCGGTTATTTTTTTCGTTTTCTCCGTTTTTGTCGTCTTGAGTGATGTGCAGGATGAGCAGGTTACGTTCCTTGATCATTTTGATAAGCACAATTTCGTAGAAGGGTTGGTCGCCATTACATCGGAGAAACGGAACCAAAATCGGTTCTAAGTGAGCTCGCACGAACCGAAAAAGCAAGAGTGCAAGGATTTTTCGTTACATGCATGGCGGTTCGTAGCCTTCCTTCACAGCACACTAGGCGCCACAGCAGCTCCATCTTCACGGTGAACAGCCCTGCCTCGCCGTACCAGAAGAAGCCTCCGTCACGCCGCCACCTTCCCACTGCACGGCAGCTCCACTTTCACCGGTCCAGCTTCACGGCGCGAGAACAGAACACCACGACGCGGCAGCGGCTCTCTTCATGCCGCTGCACTCACGTCGCGACAACCTGCCAACCTTCGCGGCGCGGCGAAAACCCCTAGCACGGCGTGGCACCTCCTCCATGGCGCGGCGAGCACCTCTAGCACGGCGTGACATCACCTTCGCGGCGCGACGCTTCACTCCTTCACGGTGCGAGTCCCTGCTGCAACATAATCTCGCCACACCCAGATTTCAAGGCCGCGGCCGCGAGCTCTCCTTCACCGCGGCCGCGGCGAGCGAACAGAACCAAGCGACTAGCACTTCAGAGCACAAAACCCGCGGCCTCGGGATGATTTGCGGCCGCGGAGCCTATCTTCACCGCGGCCCGCGGGCCTCTCCGCGGCCGCGAAGCTTGCGATAGCAGGTTTTAAAATTTGATTTCTTTTGAACTCTAGAGATATTATGAGCCTAGGTTTTATTGATATTTTCGTTCCTTAGCTTGAGAAACGGCTCCCTTCACTTTTCTTTTCATAATTTCGGACGGAGAACACGGATTCAATTTTGGATTTTGCTATTCGTTTTGGATTAATCGTGTTTACCGAATTATCATTCAATCTCCATTAATCGTAAGTTTTTTCGTTATATTTAGTCAATAGATTTATTCATTTCGATTATGGATTATTGTGTTGATTATTCGATCATGAGTAACTAAATCATTATGCTAGGGAATAGGGGATGATGTTTTGATTCTGTTTGTGATTGTCGGGCTTGAGATTGTTCAGTTTTTGCGAGCTAATATTTTTCTAGGGTTTCTTCGATCTTTGTTCTCGAATTTTGCGAATTGTTGAAGGGTGACACTTCAACATCCTATTATCTTAATTGAATTCGTTTAATGCATACAAGGTTTTTGAAAACTTTAAAAAGGCTAGTTGATTAACCAACCTCTAGTCTAATTTAATCGAATCTTAGAACCGAAAGGGGAGGAGTCAGTCGAAATAGGATCGTATTAACTAGGTTTGTTCGTAACTGTATTGTCTAGGCGTTAATTGAATTGTTAATTTGTCGTTTAAGCTTGTTCTCTTGTTACGAAAAGTTATTGAGAATAAAAACTTGAACGATAGGTTATTCAAATCACTTAACCGAACAATCACTTGCCCAACAATTGCATTCTCGAACCAAAACGGATATCCCCGACTCCCTACCTCGTTAAATCCTATTAGTCTTCGTCTCTGCGTGCTATTTTCACTGCTTTATTTTGAATTCTCGTGCCAGTAGATAATTAAACCAAACCCAATCATTTAAAATAGTATGTTTAGGTATTTTAATTCTTTTTGTGTTCTTGAATAAACACGCATTATATTCCGGCTAACCTTCCTCGTGAGACACGACCCGGTGTTCGAATCTTTCGATTCAGCTCCGGAAAATATTTACAACAAAATTGGCGTCGTTGCCGGGGAAGGTTCACGACATATTTTGTACGCTTATTCAGTTTGATTTTCTGTGTTTCTCTTGTTTTCTTTTTCTTTTTTAGGTGTTAGTATCTGTTTTTATTTTAATTCGATATTCTCTTGAGTTTACCGTTGGTGCTCGTGACCTTTTGTTTTTCTGAGTGTATGCGTACCAGGAGTGGACGTATACTATCTCCGATTAACAAATTAGTCAACGAAAGCTTGAGGGAGTTACTGGAAGAGCTTACTCTGGAGTCACTAGAAAAAGGCGAGCATTCTCCGGAGTCATCCGAAGGAAGTGATTCAGTCATGGCTGAACGACAACAACAACCTCCCCGTAATGTCCTCAGGGATCTGGCCCAACCTATGATCGGGCCAATCACTTCTTGCATACGGTTGCCACAAGCCGCCCGAAACTATGAGCTGAAAATGATCCATTACAACCAGTTGCCTTCATTCCACGGGCTCCCCAATGAGGATCCACTTCATTTCCTCTGGGAGTTTTAACAACGTTCTACAGACGTTCCCTCTACATGGGCTATCTAATGACCATCTAAAAATGCGGTGCTTCTCGGAGACGCTGAAGGACCGGGCTAAAGCGTGGTTTATGACCCTGGCCCCTTGTTGGGTTCGATATACCATACGGAACAGAGTTTACAGCGGAATTTAAAATTTTA
>CACSLK010029771.1:891982-922128 GCA_902706635.1 Striga hermonthica | reverse complement strand
TCACATATATGTACTTGCGTCCCACGCTAATGTTGATGGAATACAACATTCTTGTCAAACAAGCATACATACTATGTGCAATTCTTTTATGGATTATTCGATATCCCATCTCGAAACATCCATCGAATTGGAACTTTATTTAAGATCACTGCTTTCAAGGTATGTTCCATGATCACCATCTCTATGCGCAATCATACCTTATAACATATGTGATCTAGGGATTTTATCTTAAGTGCAATTATATGATAAATGCTTACTCTTAAGATAAAGTAATGCCTTTTAATTAATATAATTCCAATAGATTGTTTTACAAGTAGAATACGTCCAATCAGATTGGAACGCCGGGTATACTACTCTAACAATTAGACAGACCATCTCAACTTTCATATAACTGGATAACTCTTACTTGACTTCTAGAATCTCTCCCGTGACATTTAACGGGTAGTCTTGGAATTTGGACTGATACTTACTGTCTTACTAAGGTCCGACTTCAAGTTCCAGGTAAATTTGGACTAATGACATGTAATTCAGGTCTCCATATTTTACCCAGCTAGTAACTATTATACGCCGACCTTAACTCATGAACGTTGGCTTATGACTATGTACTATATAGGGTTGTTCAAGTATCAACTGGTCCCGCAAGTACTATGCTAATAACTGATCTTAAACTTTGCCAACTACTGTTCAGAGTATCTAACTTGTAAGATACCCGACTTACATACTCTAAAGGTTGTTACTTTCCAAAACTATGTTGCTCTGGTCCAGCTTCAAGCCTCCATGGTATACCCGACTAAGTGGCTCTTATTTCAAGCCTCCATGGTAACCCAGAAGATGACTCTTATTTCAAGCCATCATGATATACTCGGCCTAGTGACTCTTATTTCAAGCCGCCATGGTATCCCGACATAATGACTCTTATTTCAAGTCGTCATGATATACCCGGTCTAGTGACTCTTATTTCAAGCCGCCATGGTATCCTGACATAGTGACTCTTATACACTGGAAACCGTTCTGATATTGTTTTAAGAAAGAAAGCAACCTCTAGAGTCAGAATTTAGCTTTCAACTTAGTCTACTAGTCTGACTTAGGAAATTTGAGTCTTTTCCCTGATCTTGGTCAGGAAATTTCTCTTTGGAATATGTCATCTAAATGGCAGAATGGCAATTTTTTATAGAAAAATGTTTGAAAAACATGTCTGATAAGATTTGTACTACTTAATAGCTCACAAATCTCTTGACGAGTCACAATAAGTGACCCAATAAATCTAGAATTAAATCTAGAGTTCTCAAACTTAGTCCCTTTCTAAAGTTTTAAATTCTTCTCGGAGGATAAATCTATGCCCCTAAGGAAAACTTATACTGATCTGAGCATCTAGACAAGCTTATAAAAATAATTTCTAATATCCTACTGAGCATAGACTTAGATATTTGCTTATAAATAAAATTCATAACAACACTTACCTGGTATCGGCGAGGCGTGAGCGTGGTGTGGTCGGGATTTCCTGCAACTTTCTGACTCACTATAGTATTCAGATACACAAATAGTGCTCTGATACCAATTGTAACATCCCGCTATCTTACTAATATCAGAGTAAAATTTTCACAAAACTTTTCTAAAAATATACAACAGCTTGCGAATTCTAAACTCGAGATGCTACTGAAACACCTATCTGAACTGAAGATCTGTTTTCTTTAAATTGGGCCTAACAAACTAGGTTAGACATAAAGAAAATAGAATATCAAACATGCATGTGCTAATGGACTCAAGTCTTGCAAAAGACTGAGTTAAATTGATATACTGAAATACTGACATTCATGTTTGATAAATGTAAACTAATAAAGCAAGCGAAAGAAGCTACTCGTGGTATAAAAACATAGGCTAAAATGCATTTTTAGTCCTGACTTTTGGATGTCAGTGCAATTTTAGTCCTCTCCTATAGGAATGTGGCACATTTAGTCCCGCAATTAAATTTTTTGGCGCAATTTTAGTCCTTCTCACGTCAATTTTGGGGATTTTTCGCCGGAAATTGCACGTGCCGCCCACGTGACCCATTTTCGCCCGATTAATGTCGACCTGGCCCGGTTCTTGCGCACGTGGCCTTCTACCCTGCTCGACGTGGAAATAAAAACATTAAAAAAATAAAAAAAAAAAGAAAATGAGATGGCAAAGTAACATTGCCACCTCGGACGAAATTGGAGGGAAATTGGACGGCTCGTAAGTCTTTATATTGCCCCAAATTGTTCAGACCCGTCCCATGAACCCTAATTTTTCAATCATGGAGGAAGTATCAGAGGGCTCCTACATTGCGCCGGGGAAGGAGTGCGATTGCCGCAAACCAAGTGTTGTTCGTACATCTTGGACATCCGAAAACCCAGGAAGACGGTTCTACTCATGCAATTATAAGGTATCTTCCAATTTAAGTTTTGAAATAAAGAACCCTAATTTTGCAGAAATTTTATTTTTTTTGTTTTATTTTGTATTAATCAGAAAGGAGGAGGGTGCAATTTTTTTTTGTTGGGTTGATGGGCCGATGTGCAGTCGGTCGAAGCAATTGATCCCTGGACTATTGCGCAAATCGAACGAGCTGCGCCAGATTCTTCAAGAAATTCAAGAAGAAAATGATAAACTGAAGGAGGAAAAAAAGAACTTGGCAGCTGAGATGAAAAGGCTGAAAATATCCATGAGGACCAAGTCAAAGAGTACAATGTGGTTGTTCTTTGTTGCATCTGCTATCATCTTGTATCAGTATCTGAATAATAAAGACTGTGGTGCCCAAGGTTCATTTAAAATGATTGCTTAGGATCATCTGCTATCATCTTGTGTTTGGTGTTTTTGTTTATGTAACTTTAGCCTTTATGGCTGATTTAGGATGTATGAAGGTTGATGGATTGTGAAGCCATGTAGTTGTATTTGTAATGTTTCTGTTTGTGATGGATAGAATCCATGTAGTAGTGTTTGTTATGCTTATGATATTAAAATGAAATGAACTCTCTAAAGGTTATGTGTTCTATCCTATTTATGTTTGTTATACTTTTAAGTACATTTCATTTCCAAAAGCACCTGCATCTGATATGATAAGCAAAACAAATACTCAAAAGTAAAGTAAACTACAACAAAAATAACTTTTCATTCATTCATTGCAAGAACATCAAAAGCAAAACCACAATGTCTTCCCAAAATCACATTGTCTTCCAAAAAATAAACCAACTGGACCCCTTAGAACATCTATAATTGCTTGAATAAATTTCGGATGGAATTAGAGGGGGAGATTTCTGTAATCGAAAAAGAAATGAAATGAACAGTCGTCGTTTCTGCTTTCTCTTTCTTCTTAGTAGTGACCGTCCATTTTCCGTCCAATTTCCCTCCAATTTCGTCCGAGGTGGCAATGTTACTTTGCCATCTCATTTTCTTTTATTTTTTTATTTTTGTAATGCTTTTATTTCCACGTCGAGCAGGGTGGAAGGCCACGTGCGCAAGAACCGGGCCAAATCGACATTAATCGGGCGAAAATGGGTCACGTGGGCGGTACGTGCAATTTCCGGCGAAAAATCTCCAAAATTGATGTGAGAAGGACTAAAATTACGCCAAAAAATTTAATTGCGGGACTAAATGTGCCACATTCCTATAGGAGAGGACTAAAATTGCACTGACATTCAAAAGTCAGGACTAAAAATGCATTTTAGCCATAATATATACAAACTGAAGTATATAAATATCCCACAAGGTTGCAAAATTGAGCCGAGTCCACGACCACAACCACCACAGCTGATCTTACGCCTGCCTGCCTGCCCTGTTACTTGAAAAAGATAAAATAGTAGGGCGTGAGCACTAAATAACCATGCTCAGTGGGAACCCACAGCTATAATAATAGCAATATCTGAAACTGATATTGCAACTGAAACTGAAACTGAAACTGTAATGTAAACTGAAAGTGAATCTGTAACTGAAACTGAAACTGTACTGAAACTGAAACTGTAAACTAAAACTGTAAACTGAAACTGATACTGTAATCTGTCGGCATATCTGGGCCGGTAACCGTGTGCACACTCTAGTGGAATATTAAGGTAAACTGGAGCCACCACCAGAACTTAGGATGGACTTACGGCGAACTGGGGCCACCACCCTAAGCGGATATCGTAATATACATACCTCGAATATGATATCTATAATTATACTCAATGTAATACCCAGTCTGGGTCCCCACCTGTATTGCTCGAACTGAAATGTAAGTGCTGGACTGTAAATGCTGACTGCTGGAACTCCTTGGTTGCTCGTGAAATGGCGCTAAAGCCCGAGAGCTTTCCTTGCGCTCATATCCTCTCGTACTTACGCGCGTGCTACTCTTTCTCGACTCCCTTGGCAATGAATGATGAACAAGCTGCACTCTTCACCTCTATAGGCTTACACTCACTCTTCTGCACTTAGCTATGCTAAAAAATAAGTTCGATTATAAGCTAGGTAAACTCTCGGCTCTCACTAAATCTCTCGGCACCTTGTCTTACTAAGGCCAAGTATGCGATGCTTAGGAATAATTATAAGTGTTATGAAGGACAAAATCTTCCTAACCGCATTACTAGGCTATATATATAGAAATGAAGAGGTGGGAAGCATAAGGTGTAAGTTAATAATAAATCTCATACTAACACTTGTCCTCATAATAGCTATTAGTGGCAAAACTAATGCTTAATCATCACATGAGGTGGCATAATCTTAGGAGATATACTAATTAAGATGCTTATCTCCTAAGCATGATTAGAATTAAAATAATGAAGTTCAATGGCATAAAATGCCTTAGCAGCATGTCACACGCTCGGCATTTCCAATATGCATGGCGCATGAGTGCTTATTGGTGCTAAGAAATAAATCAACCCTTATGCTTATATGAACCTATATACTATTAAATACTTAGAAAACTTTCAAGTACATCATGAACTCCAAACTCGGCTAGGGTTTGAACATAACTCGACCGAACATGCTCGGTTTCGATCGCGGCTCGACTTCGACGATTAATCTGAATATCTCGACTTCAAATAATACGTCGACTTAAAATAACTAATCCCGATTAAATAATATCCATTTCTAAATAAATGTATCGGAATTAATTATCGAGACTGATTCGGTTACTGACTATAAATTAAACCGAATCGACTATCTACTTAAAGTCGAACTTATATCTGAATAACTTACTAACTGGGCTCGAAAACTTATCTTTGACGATTTCTCGAATATTCTCGAATTCGATTAATACGTCAACACTGGAATAATTAATCCCGAACTTATTAATGTCCACTTATTAAATAAACGGACCGAGAATAATTATTAGAATCTGACTCGGTTAATAAATAAAATTAACCGAAGATATTTTCGACTTAACGTCGAACTTGGGACTTATCTAGCTGAATAACTTAGGTTCGGAACTAACTTCGAGCGTTTATTAATAAAGGCTAGCTTATACTTAGAAGCTAGTATCTTTTCTTTATTAATAAAAGTTGGGGCGTTACACCTGCTCAAGTAACGGTAATCTATAATGTCTCAGAGTCTGCGATTTTTAAGCCGTATGTATTCAACTCTAAATTTCTAGATCCACTGCGCATAGGTTCATTGTTGCTATTGAATTCATGACATGTACATAACGAGATCCTCACCGATCCCAACAAAAAGGTCTTACTGGTGAAGCGAGTAGAAATTCGGAAGGAATAAAAAATCAGAAAATTGGAAAAATTTAAGTAAAATACACAAAGTAAAGATTCAGAAACTTACTCATTTTTGCAGATCGGAGAAGTTGTAGATGAAATTGGAAAAACTTGAGTTGCAGAAGGATCGTTCACGGAAAACAAAAGGCTGGAATTTAATAGATTTAGGGCACGACTGTATAGAGAAATTGTAAAGGTGAAAAATTGTATATTGCATGGGGGTGGAGTATTTATAGGTGACAGTGGAGATAAGGTGAAAAGTTGGAGAATTAACCAGTTGATTAAAGAAGAAATCTAATGGCTATTTTAGAAAGGCGTGAAGCAAGAGAAGACGCAGACTGCAGGGTAATGAATAACGCATCTGACGGATGTGACAAGTAGTAGAAGTAGAGCGGAAATGCCGGAAGAGTGATCTAGGAAAGAAATGGTCGAAAGACAAGAAAGAACACGACAAGTGGTTGACATATAATGAGCGCAATGATAGGCGGTGGATAGGCGGAAACCTACTCTTGGATCGAGTCATTTAGACTCGACCAGAATGGGAGGGACAAGATGATATGGGAAATTATACCTAAAGGAGTAAACCGACCAAATGAGACATTCTAACGAACCGATCGAGCGAATCAGCCCGTGCGTTGTGGTCAAAGAAATACGGAAAGAGTGGTCATGGTCGAACACCACAGAATGAGAGTCCTTGGACATGAGGATAACCTGAAGAGGGATTTCGGTGCAGGGAGAACATGTCGATCCTAGACCGCCATAGGAGATTCACTAAGATCAACCTGCCGTACAACTGGTCATCCAATTGACCACTTCCCAGACTTGCAGTAATCCGCGGACTGACCTAGGCTTGATCGAATGCTAAGGCCTTCTAGGAAATCTCAAAGGAATCAAACCCCCATGCGCGGAGGACACGTGGCGTGTCCTGATTGGCCCATACTGAATAACCGTTTCTGATACACCTCCTGTGTGTATTGTACTACTGGGCAGGCTGGGCAACCAGCTTGTAACACCCCGCTTTTATTACGTTTGAAAGTCAGATTAAATTTTTCACTTTTCAAAGGTTTACAACTTTTGCAAAATACTTGAATGGTCTCGGGATGTTCTCTTTTCTTTTCTAAAAGTACGTATCATATAACAAAAATGAACGATGTTGGTTTAAGTCTTAAATAAAATCTTTATTGTCGATTCTTTATTTAAAAACCTTCAATCTTTATCACACATTGGGATAGATTGATATAATGAGATACTGAATCATATATCATTCGACATTATGTAACTTTAAAATGAGCGGAAACAAAAATTTAGTTCATCGTGAGTCATTATTTATTACAGAACATCAAAATATCCTTTATTTGCCATTAAAACTTGACCACCTCCACTTTAGTTCATCCTGCATGCTCAACTCTATTTCCTAAAATGTCATATTATAATAGGACGTGAGTACATAATCATGGTACTCCGTAGAAACCCAACATAAATATTAATAATAATTATGACATTAATAAAAATAGCATATATGCATATAACTGAAATAACTGGCATATATAAACATAATTAACTTTCTTCTGCTTTCGGACACTTGGCCGATATCTTGTGCACACTTTGATGTTAGAAAATGCTTGGGTTCCATCAGAACCTGATTTAAGGACACTTGGCCTTTACACAGGTGATCATCATATAGACCTGAACTGGTAGGTCATTTCCACACTTGGGGAAACATTTTCTTTCGTACATACCTTTGTTGTGATACTGAGAAATAAACATATCTAAACAATACAGGGTTCCCATATTTTATGCTGAATAGTGGAAATGATGAAATGCTTGAAATACTGAGGCTTGACTTCTCAAGCTTCACCAGGTTTCAAAAATGACAAACAACAAGCTCACGGCTTCCTTCTCGAGGTCTTTGGCAACGGAGGTTCTTGGTTGGTTGAAAAGCTATGAAGGCTGATTAGATATGTTTCTTAGGTTGTGTATAGCTTATGATTTCTATATGACTCGAGAGAACTTGAAGAGAATGGCATGTTACTCGCTATGGACTCGTGCTCGCGTTCTAAGGCTCGGAGGAGGCTCACCAGACTTTGGTCGGATTTCTCTCGGAAGTGGACGAATTTTTCTAAGTAGTTGGATGTCCCCAATTTATTTCTCAAAGTTGGAGTTATAATAATGAGGATAGCCCCATCAAATTGCATTAATGATGAGAATTTGGACTTTTCTCATCATCTCATCCTTCCCCCTTGGTTTTGGCGCCTTAGCAGGATGAGGTAAGGTGTTTCTGACCTTTATCTTTATTTTCCTCATGGTCAAACTCAAGTTGTCCGAAGAAAATTATCTAGAGTTTGTTTGGGCCTCGGTTGGGCCTTGCTGGCGCTTGGCCACGCGCAGTCTACGCTGGCAGGCCGTACGCTGGGCCGTGCTACTTGTTGCGCGCTGGACTGTGCACTGGGCCGCACACTGGGCTGCGCCCTGGACTGCGATGCTGTTGTGCGCTGGACTGCTATGCGGAATGCGTGTTGGGCCGTGCAGTGGGCGGTGCTGGGAGATGCTTGGTCCGAGTAAGTGCTATCACTCTTGGTTGCATCAAGTGTGCTCGGCCATGACTTGGGCCGAGTAATGGAAGATGTTGGCACACTTGGCCTACGCGAGGGTGCGCTAATGTACTAGGTTGCGCGAGTGAGTGTTGGGTCGTGCGGTGTGGCTCGGGTCGTGACTTGAGCCGACCTTAACTTAGCGTAGGTTTCAGACTCGATTCTTTATAATCATTCAAGTACACTTAGATTCGATCCTTTTCTCGACTAATACTATTTATTCTCAATTCATGAATAAATCGAGACTTTGGCTAATATATTCGGCTTTGATATTTAGTCTAATCCGAATATTTCTCGTTCTAATCTTGAACTTGTAATATTGATTGATTTACTCTTGAAAACTAAATTTGAGCATTTAATAATCTGAATTAGCTTGCACTTGGAAGCTAATTACAACATAATTATTATTAAAATATTGGGGTATTACATAGCTCAGTTAATCCGCGCAACTTGTAGAACATGTACCTCACCATTATATATAGGGATGAACTTTACAATTTTGAGCACAATTTCCATTATACACTTTGAGACTTGAGTTTTGGAGCGATATTGGCTTAAGCATCAGAGGCTCTTCGCCAGAGAAACTCTCCGGTGTGGGACATTTTGGATGTACTCGGCATTCTACCGGCGGGAAGGAGTTCGAACAAACCGTTTCTAGCCGATTAGGAGGTTTTGACGTACCAGGTTCATATCGTCGTATAAGAAGGATTTTATTTCATTAATTACTTGCGTTGACCTTTTGAATTTCTCAACACTTAATTAATAGTTGGTCCACCTTTTCACTCGTGCAAATTAAAATGACACTTCTTTTGGGAGACCGTAATTAATTGCACTCTAAGTGTGATCAATCACGTGGTACCAAGTCTATTACCAAAATTATACGTCCATATTTGGGTGACACATACGCTTTTGAAATAACTTCTTATAACCATCATATATGAAATTTGTTCTTGTGAATTGTGATAGAATTTGTCCTTTTGGAGGAAGGCACTATGATAATGGGCAATTTAAATAACTTCACTGACAAATTGGTAATGAAGGTCGTGGAATTATTTAAATTTATTTAATTCCATGCGAAGTACTTAGTACAATTTAATTAAGAGATTTTCCTAAGCATGTTCCTACCAAAATTAATTATTCTTGAACAAGAAGAAAAATAATAATTTGGCACATGCAATTTAGAGGCAATAATAAACTATGAAAGTCATCCAATTATTATGGCCACTAATTTGATTCCCAATCAAACTTTGAAACAAAATCCTTGTCCTTGTAGAATTCTAGCTTCTTTTGGACTTGGAATTCTCTTTCCATGGAACTCCCTCTTTTCTTTCGCGATAGGTCACCTGCCGCCACCGCGCGTCTTCTCTGGAAAAGGTTGTTATCGTGGAAAATTGAACTGTCGTCGTTGTCACACCTGAGGTCACCATCGACGTCTCGTCACGCCACAGTCGTTGCCGCAACATGCCTTGACATCACACGCAGAGACCTCCCACAGGGCTTCTGCTTATGAGCGACAATCGTGCGTTCCTAGCCCCATCGTCTGGGTTTCTTGTGCCCAACACCGAGCACGAGCAACAAGTAGCCATGGCGAGCAGGACACGCGGAGATGTAGGTGTCCGCAGCATCGCTTCCCGGGGCTATTGCATATCGCACGCTACTAAGCCACGCGCAGGTGGAAGCTTGAGCCTATGTGCACAAAGCTTGCGCTCGCGTAACCATGCCTTGCCCAACTGGGACACACCCCCTCACTGCACCGCTTGTCCGGTTCTTATCACCGATCGCGCAAGTGTCACATGCGCATACCTCGACCTCGACCACACTCGATAGCGAGCTGCCCGCGGTCGTGCTCGAATGCCCGCGACTTCTGCACTGGTAACCCGGGTTGCGTCTGAGCTCGCCTTGCTCGGTGTTGCTCAATTGCGTCCTCACTCGTCTAAGCTCTTCCTCAATTTTTGGGTTACTCAATAAATGTAACAAACAATTCATAGACCGACCTATAACCCACACATGGGGCATACATGAATGATTTCTAGTAAAGCAGTGAACAATGTGTTGTCCCACTGCGCTTTTGATTATTACAATAATTCAGAACCCACAAAAATCCCCGATTTGTCCGAGGGTTTAAAAACGTGAACATACAACATAAATAAAACTCATACATTTAGGCTTTAATAGTCGGACTTAGAATTTCTACGATAACTCAAGATTTTCAATTCGATACTATTATGCACTACGCGTACACAACTATTTCACGTATGTTCAAATAAACTAATTTGAAGTGTACACATAAGCCGAATTAGTCAGGCTCTGATAAAAGTTGTTAGTTTTATAAAGAACGTTGGTTCATGTGCATATCGAATAAATTACGAATTTAATCCTATCGGAGCAGAATCTATTGATAGGATTCGAGGACTTATTATGTTTTAAATTTTGTCGACTCTAAGACCTTTATGATTTCTGCTCATGGAGATCATCTGTCTCGTCGGACCGTGATCGCTACTTGTTGATTGTTGAAGAATGTCTAAGTCATACTAGGTCGTTGCACGATGTGTGCGCCATGTCGCGTGGCCTGCTTCGCGTGGCCAGGGTCTCCGCGTCTCTGAGGTGTTATGCAAGTCGATTGGTCATGGGACTGCATGCGTCTGGTGTGCGTCGCTTCGTGTTAGAGACTTCGTGCGGTGACGCATGCGGGATGCCTGTGTCCATTTCTCATATAATCTTAAAAAAATATATAGTTGTGGTACCTAATAAAAAATTAAAATTTATGTTACTAATTGAAATATTATTATTATGTCGGAACTTAATCTACCTACACGGTTTGACATAATGATCCTTCTGAGCTCACTTCGGGGACATCATCAAACTTCAACCTCATCACTTGAAAACTTGTCAGACCTGATTGGAGCCAGCTGAAGCGAAGCAAAGGCACTTGGGTTGATAAGAAGTGAATCGGTTGGACTGGAGGCCCTGGAAGATTGAAGTACACCAAGTTAAATAGAAGATAGGATCAGGTCGAGTTAAGGTTGTTGGATGACATGTTGACGCTTGACCTGGACCTGTGGTGGTTGTATAGAAAGATCAACCTGAAGTACTGTCTAAATGTGAAATGACAATGTTGTTTGGAAAGTCGAGATTATGGGGAGAGGATCCTCGTGAATCTCAGGAAGATCTTAACCAAACTGGGATACTGACTTGAATCTTTAAGACACTATCAATATTACATAGGGATTTCGAGTGACATTTTGAGACTTTTTTAGATTTTTGTTTTTTTTTTAAGATTTTTAGATTTTAGAGGAATCATGTGAAATCATAAGTCTGAAGCTGAGATTTGGGGTGAGATTTCATATATGTTTTGTTCTTTAGAATCCTAGGTAATTTTAAAAAGTATTAACTAATCTTAGTCTCAAATAATTGTCTAAGAAATTTGTAAGACCTTTTAAAATTCCAAATGAATACCTGAAGACTTTTAAAAGTTTTAAAAGTCTAAATTAAGTAAATCAGGATTCCAAATGTCTTAAAAAAAGACTTTAAGAAGATGCTTGGATGCAAAATTTTTCAAAAAATCCAAACATTTTTAACTCAACCACTTTTTTAACTCAATTTTAACTCAACTCCACTATTATCATTATTATTAATATAATTAATAATATAAATCAATCAGTCTTACATACTACATCAACTTTAAATCACTATTCATTCACTCACATAATTTTAACTAATTATCACTTCAAATCACATCTATCATACTTTTACATCAAATCAACTTTAATTACTTTAATTTAAATATTATCTTAATATATCCGCTAACAACTAATCGTACCACATTTTTCAAAACTAACGAAACCAAACAAAAAAAAAAATCCTAACAAAACAATAACTCTTTATATCCAAGCATCCCCTAAAAATCTATTACTATATAATAGAGAGAAGAAAAAAATACAAAAAATAGTATTTAAGTTTCTCGCTCATTTTTTCATTTTTTACCAACAAAGGAAATGTTTTTTTGAAATTTTTGGGAGATACCCGCCCATGGTTCTTATTCAAATTTTTCAATTTTTTTTAAAGAAAAAAAATTCAAACATTTAAAGAAATGATTACGAGTAGATTTTAGATTTTTTGGGTATATTATATTTTATCTTAACTTCCATATAAATGCATCCTTAACAACTAATTAATATCTTGTTGAGTCCACTAAGAGTAAGCTGCAGAACTGGAAATCCAAGTTACTATCTTCAGCTGGCAAGGTTGTGCTTCTGAAATCTGTTTTGCAGGCTCTTCCCATCTTCACTATGTCTTCCTTCAAGCTACCTGTCTCCATATGCTCTTCTCTGGCTAGTTTATGTGCCCAATTTTTGTGGAAATCAAATTCAGAGGAAGCTAAGGGTATTCATTGGAAAAGCTGGGCAAAGATCTCTACTCCTACATAGAATGGTGGAATGGGTTTCTTGGACTTAAAGTTATTTAATGAAGCTTTAATCTGTAAACAACTTTGGAGGATCACATCTCAACCAAACTTGCTTGTGAGTAGAGTTCTGAATGAGAGGTACTATCCAAATTCTTCTATTATTCATGCCTCTAAATCTCAGGATGGATCTTGGCTTTGGAATTGCTGGTTAGATGTTCTTTCTCTGTTCACTAGATGGTTAAAGATTGAGATTAGAGATGGTGTTAATACTAAAATTGAGGATTTGAACTGGGTTCCCAACCTTTCTAAGGCAAAACCTGATATGCTTGAGATTGCCAAAGATCATCTCATCTTTGTGAAAGACTTAATGCTCCCTTCTGGTCTTGACTAGAATGATTGGCTTATTAAACAAGTGTTTGATGTTGAGGACAGTGCTGCTATTTTGAGTATAAAAACCCTGAGGCCAGACAGAACATATAGAGTTCTCTGGGGTCTAGACAAAAAGGGTCACTTCTCTGTGGCTTCTACATATTCCTTTTTGGTGCAGCAGAAACTCCTTCACTTGGATATTCCAGAATGTAGCAACAGATCTATCTCATGGAAGTCTACTCTGAAAAGAACCTGGTCTTTCAAAGTGCAAATGAAACTCAAAACTTTTCTGTAGAAATGCCTCACAGGATCCTTGCCAGTCTTGACCAATCTGAAAAAGAGAGGTATGAACATTGATGTCATTTGCAGTTGTTGTGGTGAATGCCCTGAAACTCTTGAACATATCTTATTGAGTTATCCCAGAGCTTGTAGAACATGGGAGTTAGCACCTGTCTCTTGGCATGGCATCTCTCAGTTTTCTAATTCCTTCATAACTTGATGGCAATTTGTGTGCTCTACTGCTCACTCCAAGATTGATGATCACAGAATCCAGTTGTCAACATACCTTCTATGGTGGCTATGGAAGACCAGAAACCCAGTGGATTTTTCAAGGCTCTCTTCCTCCACCACAGATTGTGGTCAAAACAGCACATTCTGATTGGTTGGAGTTCTCTTCTATTTCTTCTGGCTGTTAGTATTAGTTGGTCTCTTTCTTTGTTTCTTTGGTTGGTTTCTTTGTTAGTAGTGTAGTAAGAGTAGGTTATTTGCTAGGTTTTGTAGCAGTGGTGATTGTTTGCTCTTTTTTTTTTTTTTTTTTGCTTTTCTCTTGTTATCTCCTTGTTGAGGCTCTAGGTCATCTTGTTAGATGCACCTCCCATGTTGTTGTTGTAGTTGGAACTTGGTTGTATTCGAGCTCTGCTCGCTTTCGGTTAATAGTTATTTCTATCGTTGCAGAAAAAAAACAACTAATTAATATAATTTTTTTTGTCCAAGTTATCTAATCGGGTATTCTAAGATATAATTAATATAATATTTTATTTAATTAATTATACGATTATTATTACAGATATAATTACTAAAATATTAATCAAATTCTTGGTGGGAATCATCAACTTTATAATGTATTAATAACGGCTCACGCCTTTTTAATATGTTTTAGAAAATTTTTAAAATAAATTTGAAATATCATACCTTTTACTTTATATGAAATTCAAAATTGCATATTTTAATATATTAATAAACGTTTATTATTTTTTTTCCTTATGTGATATAATCTAAAGTCGGTACTACAATTTTTTTTTCAAACATTTAAAGAAAAATATCCTAAATAGATGTTTTCGGTAAATTTCATTTTATCTTGATTTTCATATAATCATATTTCTAGCAAACAATTAACATTATATTTTTATCTATATTATCTAGCCGATTTTTCTGAGATATATTTAATATAATATCTTAACTATTTTAACATTTATCTAACAAGATTTCTCTCTAACAAACTTGCCAATATTTTTATATATTTAAATGGTATGATTATTCTTAGAAAGATACTTACCAATATATTAAACATTTAGTAACTTTTTAATAAAAAATGAGTTATCCACCTTTTTACTTTATTTGAAATTCTAAGTTAATCTTTATATACATTATTAATTATTTATTTTTTTATGCGTGAATATTTATTATTTATTTCTAAGTGATAAATATTATTGATTTATCTCTTTAATAAATATTTATTATTTATTATTTTCGTTAGCTGATATAATTTTAATTTAGTTATTAGATTCTTAAATTCAAACACCGAAAGAAAATACCACAAACAGATTTTTTGTCTAAATTTTATTTTATCTTAATTTCATATAATCACATTCCTAATAAACTAATTAATGTTATATTTTTTATCTAAATTATATAACTTATTTTTATATCATTTAATTAATATAATATCTTAATTAATTAATCATTTATCTAACAAGAATTATCTCTCTAATAAAATTGCCAATTTTTCTGAAATTAAAATGATATGATTATTCTTACAGAGATACTTACCAATATATTAAAAATTTAGATACTTTTTTTTAAAAAAAAAAAAAGAGTTATCCCCCTTTTTACTTTATTTGAAATTCTAAGTTAATCTTTAGATACATTATTAATTATTTATTTTTTTATGTGTGAATATTTATTATTTATTTCTAAGTAATAAATATTATTGATTTATTTCTTTAATAAATGTTTATTATTTATTTTTTTCGTTAGCTGATATAATCTAAATTTGGTTATTAGATTTTTAAATTCAAACACTAAAAGGAAAATATCACAAACAGATTTTTTGTTTAAATTTTATTTTATCTTGACTTCATATAATCACATTCCTAACAAACTAATTAATGTTATATTTTTATCTAAATTATCTAACTGATTTTTATATCATATAATTAATATAATATCTTAATTAATTAATCATTTATCTAACAAGAATTATCTCTCTAACAAAATTGCCAATTTTTCTGAAATTAAAATGATATGATTATTCTTACAGAGATACTTACCAATATATTAAAAATTTAGAAACTTTTTTTTTATAAAAAAAATGAGTTATTTCCTCCTTTTACTTTATTTGAAATTGTAAGTTATATTTTTAAAAATATTATTATTTATTTTTTTTCTTACGCGTAAATGTTAATTATTTATAGCTAAGTAATAAATATTATTGATATATATTTTTTATTTCTTTTCCCAAAATGGCAGATGTAACTATCCTAAATCTCAAAGCGAACATGGTTCTAATACAAGAATTACAAATTAAGGCCCACATAAAAACTGAGAGACACACTAGAAGCGGTCTAGAACCTCAACAAGAGAGTTAGCTAGCATAACAACTAGTAACCCAACAAACAGAAAAAGTAAAACAAACACAACCAAAGGTGAAGACCCCCGCCCCTGCTACAAAGCCTAGCAAGGAGTACTCCATTAAGACAAACTGAAAAGCAGCAAAACAAAGCTATCTAACCAAACAGAAAAGAAAAAGGCTAAACTGTTTGGGAGAATTCCATGCAATCTTCATGAGCCAATTTAATCAGAGTGTGTTCCGGTATGAGATAGTGTTGAAAAATTCATAAGTTTCGAGATTTCCAAAGATAGGAAAGTGCATTTGGCACTTCCACTCGTTATTCTGATCGTATCGGTACTTGACAGCCTTTGTGAGTTGAATTCTAGCTTCAGCAACTTCAGAATGGTCTAGAGAACATACTTGGTACCACCAATCTTTGAAGGAATATGTGAAACCTTGTATATGATAGAACTAGTACGTACCCCGTGCGATGCACGGGCTGTATTTATTTTGGTAAAATTTATAATTGAAGGCTATTAATCAATAAGTTATAATACATAGAACATTTGTTAGGTAATCGTAAAATGATCATCATGAAAAAATCATACATTATTGATGTAGGGAAGCGTACGAGTGGGACGATAAAACGAGATACTCTCTCGATAAAACACAAAAAGAACAGATTTCTTATTTCATATTCAACTGCCTAATAACAAAGCATAAGACCCTTTAAATAAAGCCCCTAAATTAAACCCTAGCTTATTCTTCAAGCTACTAATTATTAAATAATAATAATAATAATAATAATAATAATAATAATAATAATAATAATAATAATAATAATAATAATAATAATAATATCCTCATAAACTATCCTCATCATTCTCCCCCGGTTGAGCAGGATTCGGCCTCGAATCCGACCCGTTTCCGTTAGAATCGTCCCCAATACCCCTGACATTTTCCTCGATCGAACACGAATGTTGAAGGTCTTCCAACAACCTCGAACATAAACAAAATCACAGTCAAGGACGTAACTACTGCGAAGACACATGTACACGTCACCATACGCAAAGCCGACACAACTGAATGAACACAAAATACACCACTTTGTTTGTCGCGCTCAAATCCATAACAACGGTCAAGCATCTTGTTGATGGGAGACTTCGCGAAAGGCAAACGGAAAATGGTCCACCAATTATCGGGCATCGGCTTCGGCCCCGAAAAACTATCTTTGGCCAAAATACTCAAAAAATCGGGTGTGAATGACGACTTCCCATTCAAGGACATAATCGTTGCGACGTCCCATGCGGGGCCCATATTACTGCAAAAATATGTCTTCGGCACCGGAGGATCCTCATCAAAAATGGGCGGACTGTCGTAAATTGGCCCGTCAACGTGATCCTCGTCGTAGTAAAAAATGTCAGCGCGAAACGGACCAACCAGTTGACCAAATCCGCTGCCATAATCCCTCTGGAGAAGCCCAATATACGCAGCTACTGAAGAGGCCCAAAAATCGCGAGTGGGCTGCACCTGGTGAGGCCCAAAATGACAACCTAATTCATCCCCTTCACACACAAAAATCTGCGTCCATTCTCTTCTCTCTGTACTTGGATCGCTGCTCTGAGAAATTTGAAAATTGGAGCACCTCTTTGCCCAGCGTCATTCCAGCTGCCTCGCCACACATCGCGGTCGCTGTAATCGGCGAAACCTGCAGCAGCGCGCCGCCGATCGCGAAGACCAGATCCGCCCAAAACCACCATTGTCCAAGGTTGTCCCCGTCGAGCCTCGCGGCCCCTGCTGTCGCTAAAATTGGTTACGTGCTGTCGCCAATCGTGGTCGTCGGCAGTGGAAGGACCCTCAGCGGCGCGTCGACCGTGAAATTCCCATGCCGCTGCTAGACCTCCATCAGGCCTCTGCTTTTCTCGCTGCCGGAAATTGCCTAGGGTTTGTTTCCTGCGGCCAGGCGGCGCGACCATTGTAGTCGTCGGCGTCCTTAGCGACGCGACGACCATCGTTCCGACCCCAGCCCGCCTCAGCATGCCTGCTCACAGGTAAGTGCAACTCGTCGAAATCAGGCGCCTCCATTCACTGTCGGTATGCGCCGCCATCGCCGGCAGCCTCGGACCCGTCGTCCCAGCGGCGGCGCGGCAAGTCGAACCCATTGAAGGCTGAGTCTACGCGATCAGGCCCCCGTCAGCAAAATTCCCGATTACGGCTGAAACCTGAAGCAGGTATCCGGAAATCATCACCTCGGGCTGCGTGAATGAGCGAAAATTGGTAGTCAAAAGCCTCCTCAGGCCGCTGTCGGCTGCGAAATCAGACCGCTCCTATGGTTTCCTTGTCGTCACGCTCGCCACCATGTCCGAAACCACCTCCAGCCCGCAGCTGCTCGCGAATTCAGGACTGACCGAGGGTGTCGGCTCCTTGCCATGGTGGTCGATCTGTAAACGGGTTAGCCGACCCGGTAGAGTCGCCAACACCGTTGCTGTTAAGAGGTGGTTGGGATCGTTGTCTGGGCGCCCCGACATGGTTGCTTCCCCCACGACCGCCTCTGTATCCCCCGCGATAGTCACGACCCCCATCACGGTCCGTCTGCCATTCCGTAACAATCACGTTGATTGGTGTCAAACACACATCCTCGATCCCCGTTGAAAGATCAGCAAACAAATTCGTGAAACGCACGTCCAACTCTTGAAATCGGTAGTCAATCTGTTGAAACCGATCGTGGAAGATGGCATCACGTTGGTTGTTTGCAGCTTCTACTCGTGCCGGCGACATCGCGAATCGTACTGACTGTTGATACCAACTGATGTAGGGAAAACGTACGAATGGGAAGGATAAAACGAGTAAACGAGATACTCTCTCGTAAAACACGCAATAAGGCCCATAACCCTAAACATTAACTTGTCCACCAAGCCATTAAATAATAATAATAATAATAATAATAATAATAATAGTAATAATAATAATAATAATAATAATAATAATAATAATAATAATAATAATAATAATAATAATAATAATAATAATAATAATAATAATAATAATAATAATAATAATAATAATATACACCAATTATTAAAAAGCTCTTTGTTTTTCCATGCAAAATTATTTTTCACTTGGTAACCGTAAATCGATATTTACCATGATTACTCTCCACTTGGTAATTGTGAATTGCATAGACACCTCATTCCTTCATTTTTTTGTTGATTTTCGGAATGTTACCACTATGAAATAAAATTATAGTGAAAATATGTAATATTGTGATAGATACTAAAGATATGATTATCTGGTGAAGTTTAATTTTATATCGAGTATAAGGAAAATTATTACCTTAAAGTTAAAGTGTGGATTTTGAGTATATCTTTTTTTTGTCAATCATCCTCATTTTTTATGCCAAATTCATTCCAAAAATTGAGAACGATTTTGCTTTGTTATGTTTTAACAGAGATTTGGAATTTTGGTTGTATCTTTTGTAAAACATATTTATAAAAATAATTACGTTAAAAAAAAACAACGATATTTTATCATTTGTAGATAAAAAATAACTAAATGAATCGGAGAACATGTAAATCACGGTTTTTAAATGAATATATGTTTCATAAAAAAAGTGATAAGAAAATGATTCAAAATGATAAAAAGAAAATCGTATATTATAACAAAAAGATGTTTACATGAGTAGTGAATTAGTGAATCGAAAATTGTGGCAATTTTAAAAAACATGTTACCATGATTGAAATAAAATCTTTAGAATATTTTTTACTTTTAGTTAAGTTGCATATATTGCATAATTACATATGAAAAAAATAAAATATTCAAAGTTCAAATAGGCGAGTTATTTATATGTATATAATAAAGTGTACAGTCCAAATAAATAAATTTTATTTAGCACTTATATTGTTAATATTGATACCGTGATTATTGTAAAGTCCAACTCTCAATTTTATGGTAAATTTATATTATATTAAAATAAATTGATAAGTCTAAAAAGAGATATGGATTGAATTAAAAAGATTGAATTGTGGTTAAATATTTTGATATCATAATTATACTATTTTTAAAAAGATATTCCATAACATTTGGTTCCATAATAATATTGCTTTTAAATATAATTGATTCCAAATAGCCGGATTTAGTGTTTAATCAAATATTATGGAATATCTTTTTAAAAATATCTAATTATTAATTTATTTTTTGTTTTTTATTTATATTTTATTTTTATTTTTGCCAATTAACAATATTATGTTTGATCACATTGTGCACGCATATAATTTTTTAGATATAAAGTTGTGAACTTAACAAATATCTTATGTGGTTCACAATCCATATAAACAATTGACATTTGTCAAAATTTATGTGATAACAATATTTATGCATTATAAATGCTCTTATTTTGTTTTAAATAATTTCAAATATACTTCTATCCATTTCAAATAAAATTCATACTACTTAAATTCGAACATTTCGTACCAAAAATAAATCACCCACTTTATACCACAAAATCGGACATTTATTATTAACAACACATTTTCTATGAAAAAATAAAAATGGCTTTAGATACTTAAAATAAAATCATCAACTTTATACCAAAATTAGATTTATTAGTTTTGTCAACTTTATACCATAAATTAATTAAGTATTTCTAAAAGTCATTTCTACATTTTGTCCAAAATATTTTTTAGCGGCACATAAATATTATTTATATTTTTGTATTTGGTTATCTTGTCTACGAATAAAAAGATAATATTGTAACTCTACTATGCCAACAAAAAAATGTATGAAAAATAACATAAGTATTAATTTATTATATTTTACTCAATACAGAAAATATAATATAGATATAAAGATTAACTATTAATTCTCTATAATTGCTCAATCAAGTTTATATATTTAAACTAAAGATTTCGAAAGTTTCTATAATACCCCCATATTTGTTTCCATAAAACTAAATCATCCGAAATTTAAATTCAACTAATAAATGTAAAAACCATAAATATTTGTTGTTAATTTACTATTTTTAGACAATAATTAATGAAATTGGCGAAAAAGTATTTTTAAAAATGAATTATGTTAATCCTTATTATATATTAATAGATGTTTATTATTTATTTGTTTTCTCATGTGATATAATCTAAATTTGGTTATTAGATATTTAAACTCAAACATTTAAGGAAAAGATCACAAACAGATTTTTTGGGTACATTTCATTTTATCTTAACTTCCATATAATTACATTCCTAGCAAACTAATTAATATAATTACATTTATCTAACTGGAAGTTCCAAAATATAATTAATATAATATTTTAACTAATTACTCTTTTGTCTAACCGAATTTATCTCATTAACAATTTTGCAAAATTTTTTGAAATTAAAATAGTAAGATTATTCTTACGGGTATACTTACCAGAATATTAAACACTTTAAAACCTTTTTGAAAACAAATTTGAATTATTCCGTCTTTTACTCTATTTGAAATTCAAAATTAAATTTTTAAATATTTCATAAACATTATTATTTAACTTTTCCTTATGTGACATAATCTAAAATTTGGTTAGATTTTTAAATTCAAACATTTAAAGATAAAGACCACAAAAAGATTTTTTTGGTTATATTTTATTTTATTTTAACTTTCATATAATCACATTCTTAACAAACTAATTAGTATAATATTTTTTATCCACATTTATATAATGGGATTTCTTAAAATATAATTAATATATTATTTTAACTAATTAATCATTGGTATTACAATTTTGATTTGTAAAAAAAATAAAAAATAGCTTTATTTTAAAATCAGGATTCTTTCCATAATTTTTTTACATTAATAATCATATAATTATTTTTTTTTTAAAAAAAAATCAAAACCGTAAGGTTTAATAATATTCCTTAAATAAAATATATTGTATAAAGAGAAGTGGTTAATAATATATATTTTTTATTGTTTGTATTTATTTTATTTCCATAATAGATGAGATGTGAAAAATATAAAGAATTATATTTAAAATAAAGTCTAAATAAGGTTTAAAATATGAGCTAATCCGTGCATAACACGAGATATACACTAGTTCTAAATAAATACACCCTTAAGATATTCTACGATGGGACACCAACAATGTTTTGCAAGTAATTTGAGTGGTTCAAGCATCGTTGGACCGGATCGAGGTATTTACACACATCATACGATTCAACATTAAAAATAAAAGCAAATTAAATCACACTATAATACTTGTTGCATTGATCATATTTAATCTGATCTATCGCTCATCACTGTTCATCATACTAAAAAATTTGCAACTTCTCAACTAAGGCCATCTCCAACCGAAAAACTCAAACTCAAACCCATTTTGCAGTAACTATCCCATTTTGCAGTAATTCATCTCCAACCGAAAAACTCATTCTCAAACCCAAAAGAATATTCTTAGAATATTCTCTTTTACACCAACTTTTATAACTTTTCAATACTACCCACATATTTTACAACTTTACAAATTAAACCACACTATTATTTTAAATTCAATTTTGGACTTTATGTTATTAAAATTAATTATACATAATAAAATCGGAGAAATAAATATTCATTAAAAATTAAAATTTCACTACACAAATAAAATTAAAAATTACGATTCACAAGATGAAAAATTAAAAATTACAACACACAAGATGAAAAATTAAAAATTACAACACACATGAATATTAGAAAATGTATTAGTAAATGTATTTGTATAATGTGTATTAGTAAATGTATTTTTTACGCTAAATAATTTGTGTAATGTACTTTTTATGTTAACTATTTTGTGCTTTTTATTTATTGATGTATTATAATTTTATTTTACAATTTTTTAATATTAAGATGATACCATATGAATAAAAAAATTTCTTATCTTACATTTGTATTTTAACTACATCTTCATTTCAAAAGTGAAGAAGATACAAATACATCTGTGTACCGATTGAATCAAAACTGTTATTTTAAAAATATATGATTTAGTGCAAATTTACACTCTAGACCATATATGGTCTAGCGCATATATTCACATTTTAAAAATTGTTACTTTTTTTTCATTGTATTAGTGCAAATTTACACTCTAGACCATATATGGTCTAACGCATATATTCACATTTTAAAACTGTTACTTTTTTTCATTGTATTAATGCAATTTTACACTCTAGACCATATATGGTCTAGCGCATATATTCACATTTTAAAAACTGTTACTTTTTTTCATTGTATTAGTGCAAATTTACACTCTAGACCATATATGGTCTAACGCATATATTCACATTTTAAAACTGTTACTTTTTTTCATTGTATTAATGCAAATTTACACTCTAGACCATATATGGTCTAGCGCATATATTCACATTTTAAAAACTGTTACTTTTTTTCATTGTATTAGTGTAAATTATAATATTACAAGATATATATAATATTATATGTAATTGAAATTAATTATACATAATAAAATCGGAGAAATAAATATTCATTAAAATATATAATAGTATAAGATATATATAATATTTATTATTTAAATATTATACTATATAAAATTTATAGTCTTTTTAAAATATATTAATAAAATATAATATAAAATTAACTAAAATAATATTGTATTTCATATTATATTTCTTTTATTAAAAAAAAAATTAACAAATACAATATACATACAATTATATATATATATATATAAAAGAATAGGGGTGTTTAGAATATAAATATAGAATAGAAGGACTTATATGTAATAATTAAAAGATCAAACGCAAATTTTGCAGCACAACGCAAATATGCGTTTCTAGAGGAGAGAGAGAGCCCCTTTACGCATTTTGCAGATCCGGTTCCAGTTCGGGTGGAGAGAATTCTACTATAAAATTTGAGTTTTGCGTCTCGGTTGGAGACGGTCTAAAACCACACAAGTTCGTAGCTTTTGGACAAAGAGTTGGACGAATCTAGCATCAAATTTTATGAAATACTATAATGAAGTGAAAAAGTAGAATTGAAAGCTTATGGCTGTTTTGAGGTTTTTACCCTCACCAAGATAGTACCAACTATTAACACCCCTTCACTCACACACACACACACACACACACACACACACACACTCTTTTATGCGAGTATCTATATAGTTTGTTTATATAATTGTTTGTTTTTTTCATTTCTCTTTTCGCCCCACCATTTCCAATTCTATTTCACTGCAAAAATCAGTGCTGAGTAACTTAATGTAGCCGGATGGATGTTTCAGCTTTCCCATTGAGCGTGCCCAATTGACCGGCCGCTGAATTATTTGAATATAATAGGAAATGGTCGGGTTTTTGCTGGCGTACGACGTCGTTTTTCTCCCGCCGGACTTGTCAAATCTTGATTTATTTCGTTTTCCTTTCTGAGATCTTTTAGTTGATCCGAGAGTCAGAACTCAATGGGGCACTGTTGCAGCAAAAACGTCACGGTTTCCGTCGACAAGGAGGGCTCCAGCTCCGCCGCCGCCAACCACCGCCGACAGGCCCCCGCATCGGGATCGCAGACGCCGTCCGCCGCCGCGAACGGGGCGGCACGAGGCACCCCAGCTCAGTCATTCACTACGAGTCCATGGCAGAGTCCCTACCCCGCCGGAATCGCGCCATCTCCCTCGCCGGCGAGGACTCCCGGACGCAAGTTCCGGTGGCCTTTGCCACCTCCATCGCCGGCGAAGCCCATTATGTCGGCTTTGTTCAAGCGGCAGCCAGCCACGCAGCCAGCGAGGCCAATTCCAGAGGAGGCGGCCGGCGACAGTAGCGAGCGGCAGCTTGATAAGAGCTTTGGGTATTCAAAAAATTTCGCGGCCAAGTATGAGCTGGGCAAAGAGGTGGGGCGGGGGCATTTTGGGCATACTTGTTGGGCTAAAGGTAAAAAAGGGGAGCTCAAAAATCAACAAGTAGCTGTAAAGATCATTTCCAAAGCCAAGGTATACAATAATTTTTCATTTTTTTGTTTTATCTATATGTTTGTCTAAACTTCTGTTTTTTAGCTGTTTGATGGAATCTTAACTGATCTACTCAAATTGGGTTTTACTGATCTGGAGAATTTGAATCTTGTCTGCTTACACTTCAATGCTTGTTTTATTCTTCAAGTTTGTGGCAGAAAAAAAATGTTTGGCCTGTTGCTAGAAGTGGGCTCCTAATGGCCATTGTAAAACAGCCTCAATGTCACTAAATCATGCTCCTCTTCAAGGACTGAGTATAACTAGGTCTATTTAAATAAACGTCTTCACGATTTGTTCATAGTAGAAGCTAAAAGTAGTTTTGGATTGGATGTTTTCTGTTGGTAGTGTTTGCAAATACAAGCTAAAAGTTGTATCAGTCAAAAAGGAATGCTTATCTGTAGGTAAAGTCAAACTAGCCGAAGAATTATAGATTCTAAACCCTCATTACCTTGTTTTTAGGCCTTGACTGATTGTCTGCAGTTGAAGACATGGAATTTCTTACTTTTTAAACCACTTCTTTCTTTTTTAGTAATTCCTAACACCCCTTGGATCTTGAAACGCCAATATTGATCATTATTCGGAAAATTGCTCCGATACCTCTAACATACAAGTTGGGTAGAAGCACATAATTAAATACCTGCTATAAGATCAGAATGTGTGATCTAGAAGCACCCTAATGAGACTGAAATTAATATATTGGATTCTTATATTTAGGGTATCCTTTGAAGTTGTGGTACATTTCAGTAGCTAATACATAATATTTTTCAGATTGTGTACATGAATTTTGTGTTGAGGATATTTATGATCTATATGTTCGGTGTTCCCCTCCCTCGCCCACATGTGAAAATATTCATTCTATTATGTTGGCTGGTCAATGTTTAACTTTAGAATATGGAGTTGCTTATGATATTGGAAATTCATTGGTAGATGACGACAGCAATAGCAATTGAAGATGTACGTCGGGAGGTGAAGATATTGAAGGCCTTGTCTGGACATAAAAATCTGATCAAGTTTTATGATGCATTTGAAGATGCCAATAATGTCTATGTGGTTATGGAGTACGTGACCTTGTTCTGAGTTCTGTTTTGTGTTATTGAGCTTCTATGATTTTTTTCTTCTTTTTTCACTTGCATAATATACAGATAAAATTTCACTATAAGCTCGCAGCATATTTAAGAGCCTATAAGCAGTTTATGATGACCCCAACATTTTCTTAATAAATAGAAAATGATTTTGGCAACCTTTTCCATTTCAACTATTTCGCACAACTGGTGTTGCTAACATTTTTCAAGGTTTATCATCTAAGTTTTCTGAAGTCCTAAAACTGCAATCTCAATTTTTAAACAGAATAGAGTAAACTTTAAATAATCAATGCCAGAAATCCTTTTATTTGTTTCACATCATGAACATTTTTTTTTTATTGTCTTCAGTTGCATGTTCTTGTTTTGTGCACGCATGAAAACCTGCACTTTCTAGAAGTATAGTTAACTGTAAGTATTGACGAAAATTGTATTTCCACAGATTGTGTGAAGGAGGTGAGCTGCTTGATCGTATTTTAGCACGGTATTCTTTGGATGAACATATGTCTCTAATTATTTACCTACATAAGCAGTTAAGAAATCAACTTTTTTATCTACTTTAGTGCTTTATTTGGTGCAGAGGGGGAAGATATACAGAAGAGGATGCCAAGAAAATAGTGATGCAAATGTTGAGTGTCGTTGCCTTTTGTCATCTACAAGGTGTTGTACACCGAGATCTAAAGCCCGAGGTATAGCAAGCTAGTGTTCAATATGTCTTGTCCTTGAAAGAAACACAATTTAATTTGTTGGTTTGCATTAATGTGAACAGAATTTCCTGTTTGCCACAAGAGATGAAGATTCTCCTATGAAGGTCATAGATTTTGGTCTATCTGATTTTATCAGGCCAGGTAAAGATCCCATTTTTAGCACAACTTCACTGCAAATGGTTGTCAATTATTGGCATGAATGAAGAAGAAATAGAAGCTTCTTTATTCTAATTTGATATTTTATTGTTTTGCTGCGGTGAAGTAAACACTTTGTTCAGAAACAAAAACTTTTTCCTACAATTCCTACAGCCTCCTTGATGAAAATAGTTGACGAATAGTGCAAGTTGGTACATATTTGATTTTACCCCGTAATGCGACAAATTTGAATTGATAAATTTTTGTTGACAATTCTTCACTACTACTTAATTGTAGTAGTGGAAAAAGTCAATTTTAAGGGGGCAGGAGTTTGAATCAAATCTTGATTATCTCGTTTCAAGTGAAATGACGAAAGCAATAAAATTGGGCTGGATATCTAATGAACTTCTAATTGTAGAAAAAAAAATCATGATCTTATTGCAAATTTTGCAATTTAGCATTTCAATGCACGACTTTTTAAATTTTTTGCTATTCATGACACCAGGCTTAAATTTGACCCGATGTAGGTAGCATGGGATCTGCATATGTCCACATGAATTTTCATCATAAAAATTAATTACAAAAAGATCATCACTTATTCGAAATAACAGATTTAACCAAACATTTTTAAGTTCGCATATAAAACACATGAGCTTTTAAAGTTCTCCTGTAATTCATTACATCAAGCCTAAATCTGGGCTAATCTAGCTCATCTTTTGCAAACTAATGTCAAATACACACTGCACATAAAAAAAAAAAAGAAGGAAAAGATTTTTAGGTTGTCGAATCTCAAATATGGTCATGGGTAAACGAATATGATATTTTTTATGTAATTTCTCAAAAGATGCTACACGAGAGGTGCTAAGATGCGAAAACATCATAATTCTAAAATGAAAAAACACCAAGATTCTATCTCAAGGAATATCATTGTTTTAAATATAGTGTTGAAATTGACTGACGGTTATAAGAAAAGAACGAAACATAATTGAAGTTCGATAATGATTGTGTGCCAACATTCTTTTTTGTGTTTGTGCATATTCTGCTTCATGTTTTTTACTTATTATTTTCCAATTAACATGCTTGACCATAAATATTGAGTCCATCTAAGCTAAGTCAGCCTACATTTAGGCATGATGTATCAAATTACCTGAAATTAAAAAATATCATATATTTATATGCAGACTTGAAAAATTGATTATATTTGTGAATTTTTATAAAGTTGGTGATTTGTTTTGTAATTAAATTTTATGACGAAAATCCACTTTTATTTGTACAAAGTCCACCTTAGCTAAATCAAGCCTGATTTAAGCCTAATGTTTGGATTTGCAATTTATGAAAAAGTCGTGTATAATATGCTAACTAAAAAGGTTTAGTTTAATTTTGCAGTTTACGAAAACGTCATGACTTTTCTTACAAACCTTTAATTAACTAAATTAAATAGAGGCCTAATAAACCAAACTATAATAAAAATCCATACAAAGAAAATTGAAGGAGACAAATATATGGAGAAATAGCCCTTGCTCGACTAATCTACTCAATTATGACATCGATTTTACTATATTAAGGAATTACTAGCCTTAGATAGCAGCACGTTTTGCTACTCAAAATACAATATTTTTTAACAGAACACTTCCTTCTATAAACCTAACTATTGGATAAACTAGAATACTCTCTCTAGATGTAATGCAATAGTAGTCTTGGGTTTTAGAAAAATAGGGTAGTTTAAGTAATAGATGTACACGCTTGACCTATTGGATAAACCCAATAGTACTTGCTAGTTTCTAACGACGAATCAAACTGAACATCAATTACGAATTGTGGGTAGAATTCGGGAGATAGATAGACAAACTCTCTAAGTGATGAATAAGATTGAACATCTCACGGTTTATCATTCAAAATAACACAAATGATTTCACACTAATAGGAAAATAATAATCACCAAAATTAATTTAACGTAGTCAAGTTGTAGATTTCTACATCACTGTGACTAGAACAAGCCTACTAGCCTAAAATAATAAATAAATAAAAGAGAAGAATATGATTATCCTCCTTCGTTTCCTCTGCGGTCTGGTTTTTCTCCTCATTTACTGTCAGCTTGTTTTGTGCAGTACTTTCCTTCTGCTATATATATTCGTAAGCTGCATGGATTTTCGTTTTGTGGATGCCCAATCTCCTAGAAAAGCAGTCAATCCATGTGGACAGGCCAATGTTTGTTGTACCTTTTTCTTATCTTTTCTGCAAAGCAAGTTTATAGCCCACCAAATCACACTATGATGCCAACCCCTAAGAGTAATATGGGCTTTAGAATCTTCATAACTTTTACATATATAGCGCCTTAACTCCGACCATTGGCCTTTGCCTGCTTGAACTCTGGTTTGATGTACTTACGTGCTCGGAAATACTTCAGTACTTTTAAAATACATTATAAAAATATCGAAGCAAGATAGTCCATCCAAAGAGTAAGTAAATCAAATGTGCGACTAAATGAAGCGTATAAAAACACTTAAAATATATAAAACACTTACAATTTCCGACTTATCAATCTCAAATGCCTATACATCCTTAAATTTTCCTTTAAAGAGCCAAATGTTGCCCTCCGGCTTCTGTAACATCACAATTTTGGTAATGTCTTGTACTGATTATATAATTATATACCATGAAGTGCAATGTGAATATTATCTGAATTTGCTAATTTTTTTTTTTTTTTTTTTTTTTTTTTTTTTTTTTTTTTTTTTTTTTTTTTTTTTTTTATCTTCTGGTTTCCCCACGAGACAATCTTCTTCCAAATGTATAATTTTTCAGAATTATTTCAGATCAACGTTTGAATGATATTGTGGGGAGTGCATACTATGTTGCACCTGAAGTGCTCCACAGATCTTACAGCAATGAAGCTGATATTTGGAGTATTGGCGTAATTACGTACATCTTGTTGTGCGGAAGCCGTCCCTTTTGGGCGCGCACGGAATCTGGAATCTTTCGCTCGGTGCTGAGAGCCGATCCCAACTTCCATGATGCCCCATGGCCATCCGTGTCGGCCGAGGCCAAAGATTTTGTGAAGAGGCTTCTGAATAGGGATCACAGGAAAAGAATGAGTGCTGCACACGCACTAGGTATGTATATTATATGATATATTATTCTTTGTGTGGCTCTGGATATTATATAATTTATTATATAAATGCAACGTTTCTGTTCTTTGGGGAGCTTGGAAAGGGTTTGCTCTAAATATGAAGAACCAACTATATATTAAATTAACTGATTAAGGATGTTATTACTTACTAGGTTACAAGTTATATACACTTGAAAGGATGGTACTGGTTAAGTAAATACAGACCTTAAGTCCCAGTGTTATTTATTATTTCTTTATTTTTTTTTTATTTTTTT
>CACSLK010029771.1:868939-881122 GCA_902706635.1 Striga hermonthica | reverse complement strand
TGTCATTTTCTTGGAGAGTAAAATAAATATTTATTTCTTTTAGTAATTATTAAAGAGATAAATGAGTGGAAATTCATGGACCAATCAAATTGAAGTCTTCTTTTCCAAGACCCTCTCTCCTAATTATCTCTTTAAATAATTATTAAGAGATAAATATTGGAAATTATGGACCAATCAAATTGAAGTCTTCTTTTCCAAGACTCTCTCTCCCAACACCTGTAAATAGGGACCCTCCCTAAGGTGAAAAAAATACACAATTAAAATTCAAGTCCACAAGTCATATTCAAGTTCAAGAGCTCTAGAGAATTCTCTCCACAAGATTCAAGTGTTCTTGAAGATCCAAAGGCGTTCTTGAAGATTCGAAGGAAGATTCAAGCACGTTCAAGCCCAAAACCGACTTTCAATCCGGAAACAAGTTGCCAAGCCTCCGAATTGCGTTATTAAAGTTCAAGTGTTTTGAAGATTCAAAGGCGTTCTTGAAGACCCGAAGGAAGATTCAAGCGCATTCAAGCCAAAAACTGACGTTTAATCTGGAAAAAAGCTGTCAAGACTCCGAATTACGTTATTCAAGTCAAGACCGACGTAGAGAAGATCAAAATCAACTTTGCGGCGAAGACCAAGGAATCGTGTTCATCACGTTCTTGGGAAATCACAACGTTCGATTCGAGATCAAACTGTCAAGCCCTCGAAGAAACGTTATTTAAATCCATATTCAAGACTGACGGAGATCAAACTGAAGATTCATCTCCAAAAGTCTCATATCTATTTGAAGATTTTTCTTGAAGAAATTAATCAGAGGAATCATAGAGATTTGTAATCCTATATTTCTTTCGATCCGTTGAAAATTTATTTGTACGAATTTCTCGTGTTTATTAATTCAATAATACGAAATTTTGCGTTACAAATTTCTGGCACGCCCAGTGGGACTCGAACCCACAATCGCCTGATTAGAAGTCAGGCGATTAAATATGTTTGGGTGAGGGCTTTAAATATGTTTGTTTCACGTGGGCCAAGTCATAATTATGTCCAAAATGAATTAAGGGTATGATGATGGATCATCCACTTAAGGAATATTGGGCCCTATTAAATTTTGAAAAGTCCATATCATATCCTCAAAACCCAAATGAAGTCGTGACTTATTCACTCCAAGACACGTCGTTCGTGAACAAGTCTCGAGGGGGCATTTGTAGGCAATTAAATTTTGAGCCAATAAAATGGCGACAAGTGTCAAATTCCATGTCAAAATCAATTTAATAATTTTTTTTATTTATTTGGGAAATTAATCAAATTCTAATTCCTAAATTAAATAGTTAATTAATTGATTATTTAATATATACATTGTTGGCCAATTAAAGAATGCCACGTGTGTATTTTTTAAGGTCAATTAAAGAATGCCACATGTCATTTTCTTGGAGAGTAAAATAAATATTTATTTCTTTTAGTAATTATTAAAGAGATAAATGAGTGGAAATTCATGGACCAATCAAATTGAAGTCTTCTTTTCCAAGACTCTCTCTCCTAATTATCTCTTTAAATAATTATTAAGAGATAAATATTAGAAATTATGGACCAATCAAATTGAAGTCTTCTTTTCCAAGACTCTCTCTCCCAACACCTATAAATAGGGACCCTCCCTAAGGTGAAAAAAAAAAAACACAATCAAAATTCAAGTCCACAAGTCATATTCAAGTTCAAGAGCTCTAGAGAATTCTCTCCACAAGATTCAAGTGTTCTTGAAGATCCAAAGGCGTTCTTGAAGATTCGAAGGAAGATTCAAGCACGTTCAAGCCCAAAACCGACGTTCAATCCGGAAACAAGTTGCCAAGCCTCCGAATTGCGTTATTAAAGTTCAAGTGTTTTGAAGATTCAAAGGCGTTCTTGAAGACCCGAAGGAAGATTCAAGCGCATTCAAGCCAAATACCGACGTTTAATCCGGAAACAAGCTGTCAAGCCTCCGAATTACGTTATTCAAGTCAAGACCGGCGTAGAGAAGATCAAAATCAACTTTGCGGCGAAGACCAAGGAATCGTGTTCATCACGTTCTTGGGAAATCACAACGTTCGATTCGAGATCAAGCTGTCAAGCCCTCGAAGAAACGTTATTTAAATCCATATTCAAGACTGACGGAGATCAAACTGAAGATTCATCTCCAAAAGTCTCATATCTATTTGAAGATTGTTCTTGAAGAAATTAATCAGAGGAATAATAGAGATTTGTAATCCTATATTTCTTTTGATCCGTTGAAAATTTATTTGTACGAATTTCTCGTGTTTATTAATTCAATAATACGAAATTTTGCGTTACACATCCCACTTTGACGTGAACTTATTCCCAACACGATGTGTCATCACAATCGGTCTTCTCACAGCAAGAACCAAATCACCCACTTGAAAGGAGCGCGATCGAACTTTCTTGTTAAAAGCCTTCGAAAGACGTGCTTGATAACATTCCAGTCGTTGTTGAGCTTCTAGTCTTTTCTCATCGAGAGCCTCTAACTCCTCAAGGCGAAGGCGCGCATTTTCTTCTTCTATCAATCCTTCTTGCAATGCTATCCTCAATGATGGAATTTGCTGCTCGAGGGGAACAACTGCTTCTACGCCATAGACAAGTGCATAAGGAGTGGCTTGAGTCGGCGTCCTAAAAGTGGTTCGGTATGCCCACAAGGCTTCTCCAACCCTCTCATGCCAATCTCGTTTCGATTTCGCAACTACTTTCTTCAACAAATTGCACAAAGTTTTATTGAATGCTTCAGCAAGTCCATTAGCCGCAGCATTATACATAGAGGACTTTCGTTGCTTGAAACCAAATTTTTCACAAAGCTTGTCAATATGGCTGTTTGAAAACGGCTTTCCATTATCCGTTATTATATATCGAGGGATTCCATACCGATCGATAATATTAAGGCGGATGAAATCAGCGACATTTTCTTTCTTCACTTCTTTGAGAGGCACTGCTTCAGCCCACTTAGAGAAATAATCCGTTGCAGCCAAAATATATAGGTGACCACCAAAAGACTTTGTCATAGGTCCGACCACATCAAGACCCCACGCATCAAATGGCCATGAAGCAACAGTGGGATGTAACGGCTCGGGTGATTGGTGAATGAAGTTTGCATGAAATTGACATGGCTGACATCTTTGGGCATAATCCATACAATCTTTAACCATCGTCGGCCAATAGTACCCCATTCTCCTGATCCGAAAATGTAGCTTCGGGCCTGATTGATGAGCACCACAAATTCTAGAATGAGCTTCCTCCATAGCTTGAATCGCTTCATCATCTCCCAAACATCTCAACAAGACTCCATCAAAGGATCGTCGATAGAGAGTGCCTTTGTAATAGATAAAGCGAGGTGCTCGCCGCCGCACATCAACTCTCTTTCGCAGATCGTCAGGTAACTTCTCATACTTCAAGTAGTCAACAAGAGGCTGACGCCAATCTTCCTTTTCAATCACAAAAACTTCAACGGCGTGGTTTTCATCTTTCTCATCATCTTCATCATCATCAAAGATTGGTGGCACTACCCAATTCCTACAGACAGGAACATGAGCCTTATCTTCAGGCAAGGTGAGCGACGAAGCAAGCTTTGCGAGTGCATCGGCTTGCTTGTTATCCTTTCTCGGTACATGATCAATGGTCACATCTCCAAGCCATCCTATAAGTCTCTTGGCGTAGTTCACATACGGAAGCAACTCAGGTTTCTTGACCTCGTACTCTCCAAGTAATTGATTAACCACAAGTTTAGAGTCTCCATATACATTCAAACGCAATTGCTTCATATCAACCGCCATCTCCAACCCAAGTATAAAAGCTTGATACTCAGCAACATTATTTGAGCAATTCTCGGTTAAAGTAAACGAGTAAGGCAAAACTTCTCCTTGAGATGTCACAAATACGACTCCAGCACCGGCCCCTTCTCGATGGGCCGCTCCATCAAAATACATCTTCCATGGCGGAGTTACTTCAATGACCAGCACATCTTCGTCGGGTAACTCATCAGAAAGTTCCCACTCAGCAGGGATTGGGTGATCAGCCAAGAAGTCCGCCAAGATTTGACCTTTTACAGCCTTTTGAGGGACATAGATGATTTCAAATTGCTGCAATTGAAGGTACCACCTTGCAAGTCTATCCGAGAGTACTGGCCCCCTCATAACATACTTAAGCGGATTGGCTTTTGAGACGAGACGAGCTGTATGAGCTTGAAAGTAATGCTTTAACTTTTGGATTGCAAAGATTAACGCCAGACATATCTTTTAAATGGGTGAGTAGTTTAATTCGTTTGGCGTCATCATTCTACTAAGGTAGTATAAAGCACTTTCTTTTCCATCATCATTCTCTTGTGCCAACAAAGCCCCAACGGAACGTTCTTGAGCGGCTATGTAAAGAACCAACGGTCGACCGGGCACAGGGGCAACCAGCACTGGAGGCTTCATCAAATACGCCTTTATGCTTTCAAAAGCATTCTTGCAAGACTTATCCCATTCAAATGGAACACCTTTCTTCATAAGACGACTGAACGGTTGACAACGACCGGCTAAATTCGATATGAATCTTCGAAGGTACGCCAGTTTTCCTTGTAAGCTTTTGAGTTCATGAATATCACGAGGTTCTGGGATTCTCAATATAGCATCAATCTTCGCTTTCTCGATCTCTATTCCTCGATGACGGACAATGAACCCAAGAAGTTTTCCAGACTTGACGCCAAACGCACACTTGAGTGGATTCATCTTGAGTTGATATCTCCTTAACCATTCGAAAACCCTTTTCAAATCTTCAAGGTTATCTTCTCGCTTTCTTGACTTTACAACCACATCATCAACATAACATTCAATGCTTTTGTGAAGCATATCATCAAAAATCCTTTGCATAGCCTGTTGGTATGTAGCCCCAGCATTTTTCAACCCAAATGGCATCACCTTGTAGCAGTATATCCCTTTCGGCGTACGGAATGCAGTCAATTCTTCATCTCTTGGTGACATGCGTATTTGGTTGTACCCGGATGACCCATCCATGAAAGACAACGCCTCGTGGCCCGTAGTTGCATCAATCATGAGTTCAGTAATGGGCAATGGAAAATCGTCTTTTGGGCATGCTTCATTTAAATCTCGAAAGTCGACGCAAACTCTAACTTGACCATTCTTCTTTCTCACAGGAACAATGCTTGAGATCCATGTGGGATACTTGACTTCTCGAATGAACCCAACCTCGATGAGCTTGTTTACTTCAACTTCAATCAATGGAACCAAATCATGTCGAAAGTGTCGTTGAGCTTGCTTAACATGCCGTGCCCCCTTTCTGACAGACAAATTGTGCACCGCCACTTTCAGATCTAAGCCAGGCATTTCTTTGTATGACCAAGCGAACACATCTTTATATTCTCGAAGCAGCTCGACATAAGCCTCCTCCTCATCACTAGTTAAAAGGGCGCTGATATATGTTGGCCGAGGATTTTCCACGTCTTCTAGGTTGATCTCTTTCAACTCATCAACCGTAGCCTCAACTCCTTCTTCAAGCTCAGCAGGGGCATCCTCAGCGTCTTCTACATTTTCGTGGGCATGTTCACATATGGTGATATGGTTTACATGTGCAACATCTTCAGCAAGGCTATCGAGACTCTTGAAATCAACACATGTTCTAACTCGTCCGTCTCTTCTTACGACACGAGGCAAATGCAAAGTGATATTGCCTTCATTAACAAACCCTTCTCTTACCAATGCAGCGATTCTTCGATGTAAGGAGCTTTCGATGTTTCGAGGATTTGCTCTTGGGACAACAATACTCACTTGATTAGATGAATCGACGCTTTCTCTATCACTTTCTTCTCCACCCTTTACTCTTGTGTGCACGATTGTTTGCATCTTCGTCTGCAAGACATTACCACATGAAACTATCAATGTGGTATGTTTCTTCATTCGTGACGGTATCAAGTTTCTAAGCTCATGGAACTTTCTCTCTATCTTCCCGCATTTTACCATCCTTCGAATACCAAGTCTATGATGACTAGTTCTTTCTAACTCTTGAATGGGTCCAAGCCTTTCAAATACCGATCTTCTTCCTCCATGCTTCAAATGATCAGTGGATGAAAATCCTTCTTCGGACACATGATTAGAATTGACTCGTTTTATAGCGATCCGAACGGGATTTGGTGCCACGAACCCAAGACCAACTCTAGTTTTTGGAATTCCAGTATCCTTCCTTTGAGCTTTTGCTGCTTGCGGAATAAGCGTTCCCAAAGTACTCACTTCTTTTGGATCGTATCCAGATTTGAGGAGAAGTTTATAAGCTTTTGGGTCGTAATGCTTGGAATTTTGGAGCTCATCTCCATGTTCCGTCTTAGCTCCTTCAATTGGGCGAACAAACTTTCCCAAGGGCTGCGTGGTTGGTTTCTTGGCATCGAGGTTAGGCAATGGTAATACCAGTCCATCCAGAGGGTCTTTCTCAGCGAGATTCTTGGCTTTCTTCTCTTTGGCATCACTTTGTTGTTTGATGGGAGTTTCCTTATCACGAGCAGACTTGGTATCTTAAAAATAGTATTTGGCATCGGCGAAGTAAGACTCAGCCTCAGCAAAAGGCTTATCGTCTCCAAGAACTTTTCTTACCACACCATCTTGGCAATATTTGAAACATTGGTGCCAGGTAGAAGGCACAACTCCGTACTCATGCAACCAAGGACGTCCTAGCAACATGTTATAAGAGGTTTTGGCATCTATCACATGGAAAAGAGCATTTGAAGTCATCTCCCCGATTACTAACTTCAATCTAATTATGCCTATAGCTCGTTGCCCCCCTTGGTTAAAGCCTTGAATCATCAACCGACTATTTGAAAGTTCATCTGTCGGAACCTCCAGCTCTTTTAGAGTACGCAGAGACAAAATATTCACAGCAGAACCTCCATCTATCAATATGCGATTCACCTTTCTCTCGCAAGTGTAACCAGTTACGAATAAAGGCCTATTGTGAGGTTTTGAGCCCAGCATCAAGTCTTCATCCGTGAAGGTGACTGCTGCATCGTTGTCTCCATGATCGCATCGTTCTTTGTCATCAGTCGACTCCTCATCACTTGGGACATCATCTTGCTCGCTCATCATATTACAAACGAAACTTTCAGTTCCTTCATCGTAGTTTACAATTGAAGCGAAGTTCGCAGTCCCTTTGTCTTCTTCAAGTGATATCTTACCCTGTCGTGCTAGCTGCATAACTCTATCTTTGAAGACGAAACAATCTTCAATGGAGTGACTCACCAAACGATGATACTTGCAGTATTTTGGATTGTCAACTTGTCCTGCTTCTTCAGGTCGTTTCATCTCTGGCAGTTCGATAAGTTTTTCCCGAATCAAGTCGTCGAAAATTCCAGAAATATCAGAGTCGAGGAATGGATATTGTTTGGCTTGCATCTCTTTCAAGCTTAATTTTCTTTGCCCCCTGTCTTGAGGGACATCTTTCTTTTCCACAACCTTTTCACTTGTGTTTCCCTTGAGTTTCATAGGCCTTGCATTGACCGCCATTGTTTCCTTTACCTCTTTGTTAGGTGCTCTAGAGGAGAACTTGCCCCCTTTCTTGGCTTCATTTCGGTCCTTCAATCTTTGAGGCTCATGGACAGGTGGATTCTTGACCCCGCTTGCAGACATGCTCAACTCCATATCATGTGCTCGCGTGGCCAACTCTTCAAACGACTTTGGTTGAATCCCTTGCAGAATGTATCGGAGACCCCATTGCATCCCTTGAGTACACATTTCAATGGCCGAAGCTTCAAACAGTCGATCCTTGCAATTAAGGCTCAGATTTCTCCATCGGTTGATGTAGTCAATAACAGGCTCTTCATCCCACTGCTTTGTATGAGTGAGCTCAATCATGCTGACCGTCCTTCGTGTGCTGTAGAAGCGATTAAGAAACTCTTGCTCTAGTTGCTCCCAGCTATCAATAGAATTTGCCTCCAAGTCGGTGTACCACTCGAATGCATTTCCCTTCAATGATCGAACAAACTGCTTCACCAGACGATCTCCATATGTTCCAGCATCGTTGCAAGTCTCGATGAAGTGAGCAATGTGCTGTTTCGGGCTACCTTTACCATCGAACTGTTGGAATTTGGGCGGTTGATATCTAGTAGGCATCTTCAAACTATCAATTCTTTGGGTGTATGGCTTTGAATAAGTCAAAGATGACTTGGAGCCTCCATCAAATTTGTCCTTGATGGTTCCCATGATGAACTCTTTGAGTTGGTCAACTGGTATGTGTCCACTTGAAGAAACGTGGATTTCTGACGAAGACTTCTCTTTTTTAGTTTGTTTCACTTCATCTTCTTCAGAAGTTTCTTCTTCATCCTCGTGTCTTTCGCCTTGCTTGCCCCCAGCACGGCTAGTCTCAGCTTTATCGACCCTTTCCAGCAACTTTAAAATTGTGGAGTCCTGATTTTGGACATGTTTCATCAGCGTCTCCATTGTTTTTGCCATGGCTGCAAGTTGCTCTTCAATGGTTGATGCATTCATCATCATAACATGTGCCTCCATTGAGAAAGGTGTTGATGAAGCATCGTCCCTCAGATCTTCCTCTTGGTTCATCAAAGGCGGCCGATTTTCCTCAACTTGGTGAGAAATTCCTTCCAGAGATACGCTCTTGTTTTTTGCCATGCTTCTTGTTACGACCCCAACACTTTCGCTTGCAGAACTTGAAAAAGTTGACTTGCGAGGAGTCATCGTTGCACTTAGATATCTTGAAGAAAAGAGATGAGAGGTAGAGATGGTCCCACCGGGCGTGCCAGAAATTTGTAACGCAAAATTTCGTATTATTGAATTAATAAACACGAGAAATTCGTACAAATGGATTTTAACGGATCAAAAGAAATATAGTGGATTACAAATCTCTATTATTCTTCTGATTAATTTCTTCAAGAACGATCTTCAAATGGATATGAGACTTTTGGAGACGAATCTTCAATTTGATCTCCGCTAGTCTTGAATTTGGATTTGAATAACGCTTCTTCGAGGGCTTGACAGCTTGATCTCGAATCGAACGTCGTGATTTCCCAAGAACGTGAAGAACACAAGTCCTTGGTCTTCGCCGCAAAGTTGATTTTGATCTTCTCAACGCCGGTCTGGACTTTAATAACGTAATTCGGAGGCTTGACAGCTTGTTTCTGGATTGAACGTCAGTTTTGGGCTTCAACGCGCTTGAATCTTCCTTCAGATCTTCAAGAACGCCTTTGGATCTTCAAAACACTTGAACTTGAATAACGCAATTCGGAGGCTTGGCAGCTTGTTTCCGGATTGAACGTCGGTCTTGGACTTGAACGCGCTTGAATCTTCCTTCGGATCTTCAAGAACGCCTTTGGATCTTCAAGAACACTTGAATTTTGTTGAGAGAATTCTGTAGAGCTCTTGGAACTTGAATTATGAATATGAATTGTTTTTTTTTACCTTAGGGAGGGTCCCTATTTATAGGTGTTGGGAGAGAGAGTCTTGGAAAAGAAGACTTCAATTTGATTGGTACATAATTTCCAATATTTATCTCTTAATAATTATTTAAAGAGATAATTAGGAGAGAGAGTTTTGGAAAAGAAGACTTCAATCTGATTGGTCCATGAATTTCTATTTATTTATCTCTTTAATAATTATTAAAAGAAATAAATATTTATTTTACTCTCCAAGAAAATGACATGTGGCATTCTTTAATTAGCCTTTAAAATATACACGTGGCATTCTTTAATTGGCCAACAATATATATTAAATAATCAATTAATTAACTATTTAATTTAGGAATTTAAAATTTGATTAATCTCCCAAATAAAATAGAAAATTATTAAATTGACTATGACATGGATTTTGACACTTGTCGCCATTTTATTGGCTCAAAATTTAGTTGTCTACAGCAGGTTCTCAGCAAATAATTTGATTCCCTTCCTTTTTATTAGAATTTAATTGTATAGAAAGTCTTAGCATTTTACTTCATATCTTACATGGAGAAATACATTTTTTGTTTATCTCATCAGCCTAAGCATGGACATAGGTTCTGAAGAGGCGGTAGTACTGTTGCTAAGAGATAATTCATCTACGTAATTTGATTTTTATCATTGCCTACATTTACATTAATTTGGTTGTTGAAGCTAAACAACATCGTAGAGTTAGACGTCGGCTTGGACATGCATCATATCGTATGTCAGACTGTCTACCCTCTTAAATTGAACACATGAAAGTGTTAGTAGAACAAAGTGACATGACATGCATTGAACAACTTCGCATGGATCCAAATAGCTTTGCCCGGTTGTGCTACTTGTTGGAACATACTGGTAACACTAGAAATATACAAATAACTGAGCAAGTAGCATTGTTTCTTAGTGTGCTAGCTCACCATAAAAAAAATGTGTAGTGAAATTTGATTTTAAAAGATCCGGTCAAACAATTAGCAAATTTTTCCACAATGTACTACGTGTCGTCTTGCGTTTGCACCCCATCCTCACTGTCCAAAGTACTGTTGTAACGGAGTCATGCACCGATGTAACCGAAGGCCTACAAAACCATAGAGAGTTGTTTAACTTAAGACATGCCAGAGTGCGAAATGTAATTGAGCGAGCTTTTGAAGTATTGAAAATGGGCTGGGCAGTCCTTAGGAGCAAGACTTATTTCGACATACCCACTCAAAATAATATTATGCTTGCTTGTTGCCTTCTTCAAAACTTAATACGGGCTACCATGCTTGTGGATCCAATGAAAAATGAGGGGGACAATATCATGAATCCCCAGACTAACCCCGAGGCACATGACCCCACTGACTATGTAGACGTTGTTGAGCCAACAACCGGATGGACAAATATGCGGGATGCTTTGGCTATTTCAATGTTTAATGAATGAGATGGGAGAGCAATAATGTTTAAAATAGGAACTCAACTTTTCTCAAAATTTATGTTTTAACATTTAAACCTTACTCAAAATGTTTAATTGTATTGGAATGAATGAAGCAATATTCGAATGTTTAAATGTATTTTCTTCGTAAAAAAAATTATGGCATTGTTGTTTAAAGCAACCTTATGTCAATGCTTGTTTGAAATGTGTGATTTGTAATACTTCTAGTTTCCTTACTTGCTTGTGTGCTTAAAAATGCTGGGCAGTCCTATCTATGTGTCTAAGTTTGCTGATTTGTTGCTTATACTATAGTATTATTTTTTATTGTTGAAGGCATAAAGCTTACAATTCTTGTGAATGTCTTTTTGGTGATTAGTTACTCATGGAATCAACTGCCTGTGGGGGACGCAATTCTCAGGCTGCCGGACAACGTCGAGTTTGGAATGAAGATGAGGAGCGTGCTTTGATTGAAGGTTTGCGCGATCTTGTTGCATGCGGTAGGAAATGCGACAACGGATTTCGCAATGGTTACACCATCATATTAGAACAACATATGCAACAAATTTTCCCGGGAACTACCATATGAGCCGAACCGCACATATCATCCAAGATCACGGTTTGGGAAAAAAAATTATTGTTTGCTTTTGGAAATGCTTGGTACTTCTGGCTTCGGATGGAGTGAAACCGGGAACATGATTACTGTGAGGGATGATGACGTTTGGAAAGCCTACGTAAAGGTTTAATTTACACAGTTCATTTTGTGATTACTTAATACTAAGTCCCAATGAGCATTTACATTGTTTTCTTTGTTTTCATTGTTTTAGGCACATCCAAAGGCGAAATGTAACGCCCTGTTCGATTTATAGAACTTCTCGGAATATTCTATTTATCGAATATTATTTATGAGGTTATATTTATTTTATTAGTCACGTTGTCGGCTTAAATAAAGTTGGAGTACTCAATCGTTACATTTTAAGACGTTAGTTGTTCGGCGATTTCAGTTTAATCGCGTAGTTCGGATTTATCCGTTCGATTATTAGATTTATTTTCGAAATTTATTTTTATTATTGTTCTATTATTATTATTATTCTATTATTTGTCTAATTGACTAATTGCCTAATATTATAATTAAATAAAATATGTTGTATAATATATATATATATATATATATATATATTTGGTTTATTTTGATTATCGTGCGATTTTTTCAAAGCCTTGTCTATTATCGTAATTGGAACCGAGAGCCGACCCGCATTTGAACCGCGCCCCACACCCTTAGCCGCCCCGGTTTCCTTTGTTTTGTGTGTGTGGGTGCATTATCTTGGTCAACAAGATTATTAAACCTATG
>CACSLK010029771.1:831721-845730 GCA_902706635.1 Striga hermonthica | reverse complement strand
TTTTTTTGAAAGGGATAAGGAAAGAGGTGCCGAGTCTTTGGGCATCTGTTGAAGGTGTTGTTGAGTCTTCTCTGACTTTCTCCAAGTATGGCATGGCTGATAGTGTGAAAGGGTTGAGGTGGTAAGACTTGGTCACATTTTAAATTTCAAAAACTGAAGATAAGCTGGGGTGTGCTAGAACAAGTCCTTTAGGACTTTAAGACTTAGCATAATTTCGAGACTTAGGGCAAGAGGATAGAACTTAGGCCAAAAATATTACTTAGGCTAATTTCTTAGGTTCTAAAATAGAGAATGGCCGATCTTAGCTTGAATTTTCGAAAATCTTTGGCATGCGTAACTTGGTAAACTTAGGAAAATAAAATAAACCAGCACTAAAACAAATAATCGAAACTAAGGAATAATTAAGTAATTAGGCAATTAATGCAATTTTAAACAATTAAAACAATTTAAGTAAATGATAAAATAAGTAGATGAGGACATCCACTTAATTCGATTGTTAGATTATTCGATTTATACACAATGTCGAGCTAAGGAATGAAATGCAAATGGCGTTATTCTCTTATTCGTAAAACGGGGCGTTACATAAACACAATTAGGCACATAAAAATCATTTAAGCATTTAGACAATTAACATTCAATAATAATAGCCACAAATAATGATAAAAAAATAATAATAATAATAACAATAATCCAAATTATTCATAAACGAACGGAGCGTCACACTAATGGTCTTCAAGCTTTCTTCCAACGCTTCAATTTTTCTCACGGTTTGGCATCATCTTTTTTTTTTAAGACTCTAAAAATAAAATCAAACAACTAGAATGACACACTTTTTTTTTTTGATACCTCTCAAAACTCACGAAAAAAAAAAAGAAAAAGAAGGAAAATTTCGAACAAAAATTCGAATAAAACAAGGAAAAATTTGGCCCCCTCAACAAAAGAAAGAACCGAAAAAAATAAAAAGATAAAATAGACAAAAAACACAATTGGACACTCTCAACGAAAGCACCAATGATGAGGGATCGTGATTTTGTCTACCGCTTGTGAATAATCGCGCACTCAGGGCCTTCGACTAAACACGATAGGTGTGACTAACAGACGCACTCAGGGCCTTCTCTTAGACACGGTTGTATGATAAACACACACTCAGGGCCTTGCTTAAACACACGATGGACACAATGTTCTTCTTTTCTATTCACTCATTCAGCATTTGACATAATGAAGAGGTACATGGGTATAGGTGAAAAAATAAATCTAAGCCTAATCAAACTAGATCTCCTAAATCATGCAATAAAATAAATCCTAAATATATTATAAGTAAATAAAGCAATATGGAAATAGAATCCTAATTAACTAGCAAGTCTTGAACTCCAAGTTTGCTTGCACTCCAAGTAGCTTAGCCTCCAAGTAGTTTGGCCGCCCCATAAGCGCACCGCCCATCGCTTCGCCTAGTCCTCGGCACGCTAGGCATCGCGCGCCTCGTCCGCTTCGCACGCGCGCGCCTTCGCGCGCGCCCAGTCGCCGCCTTCACCCTGCGCGTGTGCGCCCGCCAGTCCTATGCCCGCATGGCTTGGGCTTCGCGCATCTGTCTCGCATTCGCACGCTATCGCGCGCGCCCTGCTGCTGCCTACCTCCTTGCGCGCGTGCGCGCCGTCCCCCAACACTCCTATGCCCATGCGGTCTAGGCCATCGCCCGCGTCGCCCCACGCGTCGCTGCACGCGCACAATGCGCGCTTGCACCTTGACTGCCGCACGTCCCAACCAACGCCTGCACACCTGCCACCCGCGCGCTCGCGTACACCCTGCACAGCCAGCGTGCGCAGCTTGTTCGCCCAATCGTGCGCATCATGGGCCGATGCGCACCCTTTGCAATTTAGCACTCAATCTTTGCTAGACTTGCCGGTGTTGATCTTCACTTCCGTATCAAACCCCCTCATGCCACGTTCCGGCGAGTTCTGTACCAGGCCTTGTGTTCGGTTCAACATGGCTAGAAAGGTCGACACCACCATCACGAGGTCCTGCCACAATTTCCCTCGCGTCCCAATGGCGGCGTCTTCCTCCCCAACATCACGGTGATCGCTGTGGGACCACGAGCAGACCCCCGAGCTGTGTTCCCAATGTCTTACTCGTCCCCTCCATTGGCGTCCAACCAGAAGGTCCGCCGAAAAGTACAGCAACGCGGCGAGGATTTCAGCGTCTGCCACGCGAGATGTAGCCTTGTTCTCCAGCAGCCACTTGTCGTTGTGAGCAGGCAGCTTCACGGCCGAGGAGCAGCAGTTGCCGGCCATCCACTTCGAGTTCTGTCGGAGAAGAGAACTCCCCACCGGAGACCGCCTGCAGAAAACAGTGGTGGTATCCTGTCGGGTCCCATAGGAGTGCCGAACGTGGTCGTCGAGTCCCGTCGATTTCTGTCGAAGTGTCAAACATAGCCGACGAGCCTCGTTATCAGATCGTAGGCCTCGATAGTCGCCACTTTGCATAGTTCGTGAGTCCTGCAGTCCGCGTGCAACCGTCGTTCATTGCTCGATATCGCTCGCGAGTCCCACGTGAACCTGTCGTCCCCGTTCACGCCGTGGTTCGTGTTTTACCGCTGATCGAGCCCCGATAGCTGCTTCTCCTCCTCTGCGGGATGAGGCAAAGCCGTCGAGCCCACCGTCATACCATTCCTTTAGTTCCAATTTTGAACATGTCCCGAGAATGGTACCTAAGCTCGAACCACGTCTCGTTTAACTCCGTGATTTATGTTATGGTGTTATATTGCGTGTTAATTTTCTGAACGATTGAGTTTCGAGTTGATTACGTGCCTTGGATAAGTGTTTGTGAAATTATTGATATATTTAATTTTCATTTGAATGTCAAAGTGATTGCCGTCACTTTGAAAAATTGTCGAACTGAGGTTATTGTAGTATTTTCCGTGGAGTGCTGTGGATTATTGGACTTAGGAATGTCCTTGACGCAACGGCTGTAGCCTTGTGTGGTTTCGATGTGTATATTTTAAGATATGAATTTTTGAAAATTATGCTGCAAACCCGTTCTTGCTAAAATCACTATAATTCCTGTATTGCTCCAAAATTCTGATTTTTGGATATGTGGTTATATTGCTGATATATTACTTGTAGTTAAAATTTGAGATTTTTTATATGGCCTGTAGCCTCGTCAAAACCCTAAAACCGTTTATGCACTGTTTCTTAATAAATTCATATAAAATTGAGTTCTCGTCTAAAATGGCTAATTATTGGATATGTTGATGTTCTTCATGATATCTTGCTGCTGTAATAATTTCAAAGTTAAATTCGAACTGTAGCTATTTTAAATGATTTAATTCGATTTCTGATCTGATTTTGCTTAAATTATTTAAAATGGTTTGGAGCATGTTTAGGGGTCTTCTGTTGGTGAAAATGTGTGTTTTTCGGTCTTTTATATGCTGTAAAAATTTGAATTGAAAAGTTCAAGCCTAACTCCTTATGGTTACATTCTTATAATTTTGAACTAGACCTTTTTAACCGTTTTTGGCACCGGTTGGCCTTGATGGCATACCCTTGACCTGTTGACCCTATTTTTGTGTCAAACCTTCATTGTCTACTGTTATATGATTTAATAATTGGTTGGTCGAGTGTAGGAGTCGTCCTAATGTTCCAACTCCACAACTTCCACGAGTTTCTTAGTCGATGTGAATCGACAAAGTATAATTCTCGTTATCTGTATAGAGGCGAGATAGTTGCTTATGGGACTGTCTTGACTTATGTAGGTGTCTGAAGAGCACACTATAAGAAAAACTGTATTTGGCGACGCTTATTAATGACGCTTATTGGCGAGTTGTGTAGCTAAATTTGATGTCAGAAAAAAATAAGCGTCAGTAAACAAAAAAATAAGCGTCGCCAAATGCAGTTTTTCTTGTAGTGACAGTTTCTCAATCACCTACGACTTTCTGGTTAGTTGCTTTATCAACCGTCACCAGGTGGGTTTACTTTGAAAGATTTCTATGCCTTAAATGTTATTACTGTTTACTTGTTGGTATTATCAAAGTATGCATGTGGAACATGTAGCCTTCGATGTGAGCTGTACCGGTCGTCGAACGGTTATCCCCGTAGCTATAGAACGTACCCGTTGGATAGTCTCCTTTATTATTGTGGGCAGTCAAGGCGTGAGCCTTGGCTGGTGATCCCCGTGTGAGGCCAAGGGCCATCGGGGTGGATTTACTGCTACTGGCTAGGCACTCGATGTGAGGCCAAGGGCCATTCGATATATAGCCGGTAGTAGTCTATTGATATCGGTGTGCACATGAGAATGATTATTGATTATTGATGGGAAATTGGGATAGATTAATGCTTCGTATACATGCTCAGACCATACCTTTTGATTATTGATTATTGTGTATTATTGAGATTAACATTTATCGCATAGTGGTGAGCACTATTGTTTCCTCTTGTGCTCATCCCCACCTGCTCTTTATGGATGCAAGTTAGTATATGTGGGCACGACGGATGGAGGCGAGTGGTGGTCATATTGATGATTTTGCTTCCGCTATATGAACTTCTTATTATCGTTTATGCATTTCTGATTTACGTTGAGTATCGAATTATTGATAGAGAGTGTGTTCCCTAGTATTTATGAATTTGAGAAACTCAGTTTGGGAGTTGATGTTACTGATGAACCCGGTTTGGGTGTTGACATGATTATTGAACCCGTTCGGAAGTTATATTTATGATATTATTGAAAATTGTTTTGTAAATGAGTAGCGCCTTAAGTGTTTTGAAATAAATTTTGAAAAAAGTATCCTGAATTTCAGCAAATAAAAATGAGGCGTTACAGTTAGGTATCAGAGCTAGTCTGCGTTTCTGTAGATTGGTTAATGTGAACTAATTGATTATATGATTTGACCTTAAGTTATGACCACTCGCTCTCGTCGTGTCGCGCCAGCTTAGGTATGCGTACCTAATTGATTTATAGATGATTGTGCAATAATTTGTTATTGATATAAAATCGGGGCTTAGGAATTTATCCTCCTGCTTTTAAGCATTCTTGAACTCTAGATGAGTGGCGAACTTAGTTGTATGAACTTGAACTCTAGCGGTATAGAGTTAAGTTTCGAATTGAGAAATTCGATATAATGTTATCGAGTTAAATTCTGTTATAACAGTGCTTTTGCTATAAGACTTGCTGTCCTCAAGAGAGGACCATTCGAAATGCCATCTCGAAAGGAGAAGGCTTAAATTAAGGGAGAAAACTCCCGAAAGAGTCCCAGTTATTTGGGTATTCGGGAGTCTGTAACTGTTGTCGATAGAACCATTAGATGCGTGATTAGAATCCAGTCAGAGGTGGCAATGATCTATTATTTTTTCGAAAATTCTCTTCAGTATATTAAGCCGTGAGCGATTTCCTAGCAGCAGCAGGACTTACCGGGAACGGCTTGAACCAATTAAGGAGGCAGTAAATCTTGGACTCGTGGATGTGAGGCAACTTTGTTCCCTTATCGAATTCTTGTCTTCTTATATGTTTTATATGATAAACAATTTTGAATTGTGCTTGAAGCTTCTTCCGTTAGCAAATTTTCGAGTTTTGATAATTTCTTTTGATCTTCCCCTTCCTGGCGTAAAAAGATGATGTTCCCTCAGCTCAAATAAGCATTCCCGCAGACCCTAAATTCTGCTATCCCTCTCTCTCGTCAATAATTGCAGAGCATCATCGTCATTCTTCTTCCCCTAAATCTCGCAGCGCCATTATCCTCATATTATCACCACCACCATCATCGATCATCCTCTCCCTCTAGTTCGATAATTGTCGCAGAGATAACCCCCCCATCACCATTGTCGCAGCCACCAACGTATCAACACGCCATCTTCATCATTTCCGATCATCACCTGCAAGTCCCGTCGCGCCGCGACCAGAACTCCGCCACGCCGCGACGCCCTGCCATGCCGCGAACCACAACCCCCTCACGCCACGTTCCGGCGAGTTCTGTACCTGGCCTTGTGTTCCATTCACCATGGCTGGAAAGGTCGACACCACCATCGTGAGGTCCTGCCACAATTTCCCTCGCGTCCCAGCGGCGTCGTCTTCCTCCCCAACATCACGGTGATTGCTGTGGGACCAAGAGCAGACCCCCGAGCTGCGTTCCCAACGTCCTACTCGTTAGCAAATTTTTGAGTTTTGATAATTTCGTTTGATCTTCCCATTCCTGGCGTAAAACTTCAGATGGAGTGATTTGACGCATATCAAGGAGTGTTTCTTACCAACTTAAAATATTATGCAGAAATCTTTTAAGGAGGATAGATGAGTCCGGAGCAAGCACATCGTGAGGTGCAGAACCTTCTTAGTTTTGAATTTTGTTCAGCACAGTCTTTAGAAAATCCCGTTCTTTTACTTCTTTCGGAGTTTCGGGGGGGAGCTGACGTGACTGTCGGTGCTAGTAGTCAGAAAAATCGAGGCGAGCTAGTTATTGAATTTCTCGGCAGAAGCTGCTGATTTGGGATTATTCCCGACTGAATAATCGTGTTAGAATCGCTTTGAGAATCCTGGTCTATCTCAATCGCCGATCTCTTCGCGTATTAGAGTGTGTCGCTTTGAGTAGCCAGTGGACTTGGAGCTCGAAAATGCCCTTGCTATCTTTGAGACTTTTGAAACCTTTGAAAATGTGAAATGACTGAAATATATATTGGACCCATTATTTTCGTTAAATTGTAAAACCATTTGGCTGGGTGTAGCCACGTGAAGTGGTGGCTGAGCACGCACGACCATGTTGAGAGACGAGAGGCTTGCGCGCGGTCGACCGTTGACTCGCATGCGAACTGCAGCCGCCATCACCGTACGCACGAACTCCCCAGGCCAGCGTATACGGCCAACCATCAATGTTTTTCCTGAACTGTGAAACCGTTTCATATTGGAATACTTGGTTATTCGTTTTGAACCCCTTTCGTCCGAACCTTGAACCAGAACTCCAAGTCCCACTAAATATGTCTGTAATTCCTTAATCAATGATTTTTGATTAAGGAGAGTGGTCAATGAATCCCTATGCCTTATTTGAGAGTTTCTCGAGTCGGCAAATTGGGATGTCGTGTTTATTTTTGCCAAGCCTTATGCGTAAGGGTTGCATTCGAATCGTGTAGTCGATATCGTGTGAGTATGAGCATCTGGGGTTATGTAGTATACCGTATCATTGTCTCTGATGGAGACGCACGACCCGTGATGGAATCGTGAGCAAGTCATCAGTATGACTCGGGCACGAGACTGAAACTTGGCGTCACACGTCCACCTTGTTGGTGAGGTAGTCGGAGTACGTTGACAATACACAGAACGACCTGTTAAGGTCTTGTGTGTTGTTAGGTACGGAGTTAATTGTTGGTACTCATGGGTATAGGGCAAGCCGGACTGGGTCCCTTGCAAGAGGATGTGCGCCTGAGCTCGGGCAGGATTGATCACCCTCCCATGCAATAAGGCAAACATATGAGCATAGGGCGAGTCGGATTGAGTCATGTACATGAGTGTATGCTTTTCGAGTATGTCGTTTTTCTTTAGATGCGTGTTCTTTTGTATTTCCGAGGACGAAAATATTTTAAGGAGGATAGATTGTAACGCCCCGTTCGATTTATAGAACTTCTCGAATTATTCTATTTATCGAATATTGTTTATGAGGTTATATTTATTTTATTAGTCGCATTGTCTGCTTAAATAAAGTTCGAGTACTCAATCGTTTTATTTTAAAACGTTAGTTGCTCGGTAATTTTGGTTTAATCGCGTAGTTTGGATTTAACCATTCGATTATTGGATTTATTTTTTAATATTATTTTTATTATTGTTCTATTATTAATATTATTATTATTATTATATTGTTTGTCTAATTGGCTAATTGCCGAATATTATAATTAAATAAAATGTGTTGTAATATATATATATATATATATATATATATATATATATATATAAAGATGTTCTCTCAGCTCAAATAAGCATTCCCGCAGATCCTAAATTCTGCTATCCCTCTCTCTCGTTAATAATCGCAGAGCATCATCATCGTTCTTCTCCCCCTAAATCTCGCAGCGCCATCATCCTCATATCATCACCACCACCATCATCGATCATCCTCTCCCTCTCGTTCGATAATTGTCGCAGAGATAACCCCCCCTATCACCATCGTTGCACCCACCAACGTATCAACACGCCATCTTCATTGTTTCCGATTACCACCTGCAAGTCCCATCGCGTCGCGACCAGAACTCCGCCACGCTGCGACCACAACTCCGTCACGCCGCGACGCCCTGCCACGCCGCGAACCACAACCCCCTCACGCCACGTTCCGGCGAGTTCTGTACCAGGCCTTGTGTTCTGTCACCAAGGTTGGAAAGGTCGACACCACCATCGCGAGGTCCTGCCACAATTTCCCTCGCGTCCCAGCAGCAGCGTTTTCCTCCCCAACATCACGGTGATCGCTGTGGGACCACGAGCAGACCCCCGAGCTGCGTTCTCAACGTCCTACTCGTCCCCTCCATTGGAGTTCAACCAGAAGGTTTGCCAGAAAGTACAGTAACGCGGCGAGGATTTCAGCGTATGTTGCGCGAGGTGTAGCCTTGTTCTCCAGCAGCCACTTGTCGTTGCGAGCAGGCAGCTTCATGGCCGAGGAGCAGCAGTTGCCGGCCATCCACTTCGAGTCCTGTCGGAGAAGAGAACTTCCCACCGGAGACCGCCTGCAGCAAAAAATGGTGGTATCCCGTCGGGTCTCGTCGAGTCCCGCCGGAGTGTCGAACGTGGTCCTCGAGTCTCGTCGATTTCCGTCGGAGTGTCAAACATAGACGGCGATCCTCGTTATGCAATCGTAGGCCCCGATAGTCGCCACCTTGCATAGTTCGTGAGTCCCGCAGTCCGCGTGTAACCGTCGTTCGTTGCTCGATACCTCTCGCGAGTCCCACGTGAACCTGTCGTCCCCGTTCACGCCGTGGTTCGTGTTTTACCGCTGATCGAGCCCCGGTAGCTGCTTCTCCTCCTCCGCGGGACGAGGCAAAGCCGTCGAGCCCACCGTCGTACCGTTCCTTTAGTTCCAATTTCGAACGTGTCGCCGTCTCGTTTAACTCCGTGATTTATGTTATGGTGTTATATTGCGTGCTAATATGCTGAACGATTGAGTTTCGAGTTGATTACGTACCTTGGATAACTGTTTGTGAAATTAATGATATATTTAATTGCCATTTGAATGCCAAAGTGATTGCCGTCACTTTAAAAAATTGTCGAACTGAGGTTAATGTAGTATTTTCTATGGAAGTGTTGTGGATTATTGGACTTAGGAATGTCCTTGACGCAACGGCTTTGGCCTTGTATCGTTTCGATGTGTATATTTTAAGATATGAATTTTTTAAAATCATGCTGCAGCCGTTCTTGCTAAAATGACTATAATTCTTGTATTGCTCCAAAATTATGATTTTTGGATATGTGGTTATATTACTGACATATTACTTGTAGTTAAAATTTGAGATTTTTATATGGCCTGTAGCCTCGTCAAAACCCGAAAACCGTTTCTGGACTATTTCTTAATAAATTCATATAAAATTGAGTTCTCATCCAAAATGGCTAATTTTTGGATATGTTGCTGTTCTTCATGATATCTTGTTTATGTAAAAATTTCAAAGTTAAATTCGGACTGTAGCTATTTTAAATGATTTAATTCGATTTTTGGTCAGATTTTGCTTAAATTATTTAAAATGGTTATGAGCATGTTTAGAGGTTTTCCTTTGGTTAAAATGTGTGTTTTTCAGTCTTTTATATTCTGCAAAAATTTGAATTGAAAATTCCAGGCCTAACTCCTTGTTTTTATATGGATTACAACAACCGGTTTATGTAGATGTAGAATCGGTTTATTTAGATGATTAACACAACTCATGCGATAAAACATAGACGATGGCCTCGGCCCGAGGTGAACCGAGGTGAAAGCTGTTGGAGCTGTTTCGTGTATAAGAGAAAAATGGTCAGAGTTCGATCCTTGTACAAGTATAAGAATCAACTATTTATAGTAAACTTTTTTTACACTAACTACGAGACATGTATGGTGGCTTTTTCATAAAGCAACTTTATGGTGGGCGGCGGTGTCAGCTGGGCCCACCCGTAATGATGGAAGCATTGGTTTGTGTATGTATCATGAGGGTGGTGTTACCAGCTTTGGTTTTGGTGAGCTCGGTTTTGATTGACCTCGGGATTTCGGTTGCGACCTCGGTGAGGACAGGGTTCGGCTTGGTTTTGAGATTGGACCGGAGTGAAGCTACTTGAGGCGGTATGTTTACTTTAGATAATGCAGATTATCAGGTCGGATGATAATACTCCTTATGGTCCCATTCTTATAATTTTGAACTAGACCTTTTTAACCTTTTTTGCACTGGTTGGCTTTGATGGCAAACCATTGACCTATTAACCCCGTTTTTGTGTCAAACCTTCATTGTCTGTTGTTATATGATTTAATAAATTGTTGGTCGAGTGTAGGAGTCGTCCTAATGTTCCAACTCCACAACTTCCATGAGTTTCTTAGTCGATGTGAATCGACTAAGTATAATTCTCGTTATCTGTATAGAGTCGATATAGTTGCTTATGGGACTGTCTTGACTTATGTAGGTGTCTGAAGAGCAGTTTCTCAATCACCTACGACTTTCTGGTTAATTGCTTTATCAACCGTCACCAGGTGGGTTTACTTTGAAAGATTGATATTCCTTAAATGTTATTACTGTTTACTTGTTGGTATGATCAAAGTATGCATGTGGAACATGTAGCCTTCGATGTGAGTTGTACCGGCCATCGAACGGTTATCCCCGTAGCTATAGAACGTACCCGTTGGGTAGTCTCCTTTATTATTTTGGGCAGTCAAGGCGTGAGCCTTGGCTGATGATCCCCGTGTAAGGCCAAGGGCCATCGCGGTGGATTTAATCTTACTGGCTGGGCACTCGATGTGAGGCCAAGGGCCATTCGATATATAGCCGGCAGTAGTCTATTGATATAGGTGTGCACATGAGAGTGATTATTGATTATTGATGGGAGATTGGGATAGATTAATGCTTCGTATACATGCTGAGACCATACCTTTTGATTATTGATTACTGTGTATTATTGAGATTAACTTTTATCGCATAGTGGTGAGCACTACTGTTTCTCTTGTGCTCATCCCCACATGCTCTTCATGGATGCAGGTTAGTATATGCGGGCACGACGGATGGAGGCGACTGGTGGTCATATTGATGATTTTGCTTCCGCTATATGAACTACTTATTATCATTTATGCATTTCTGATTTACGTTGAGTATCGAATTATTGATAGGGAGTGTGCTCCCTAGTATTTATGAATTTGAGAAACCCAGTTTGGGAGTTGATGTTATTGATGAACCCGGTTTGCGTGTTGACATGATTATTGAACCCGTTGGGGAGTTGTATTTATTATATTATTGAAAATTGTTTTGGAAATGAGTAGCGCCTCAAGTGTTTTGAAATAAATTTCGAAAAAATTATTCTGAATTTCGGCAAATAAAAGTGGGGCGTTACACGAAAGCACTTGGTTATAAACCTTGGCCCCTTTTTTCGGATTGGGTGGAAATTTTCGGCAAGGACTGGGCAACGAGAGAGGGGGCAAAAGGGTTCACTAACGCGGTAAATAAGGTCTTACACGATACAAACATCAAAGTACCAAGCCCTAACCTCACTCAAGATGTATGCCCAGAACATTTCGATTACCCTCAAAATAACTATGACTCTTTTTCGGCTCAAACAGGTGAGAGTAGTGCATCCAGTAAGTCTAAGCGTGATGGAAAAAAAAAGTGTAATGTTGTGGTGGACGATAAAATAATCGGCCTACTGTCATCCGTTTGCCAAGAGACAAACAACCGTCTTTCTGAACTTTCTACACGTGTTGTCACCAAGTGGATGTAAAAGCCCAACGATTTGCCGTTTACGATGCACTGAAACAACTTTCTAACTTAACAAAGGATGAAAGGGTCATTGTTGCTCGGTACTTATCGAAAAACGTTGACGAGATGGAACTTTTTTTCAGCCTGGACGATGATGGAAGGTGCTCGATGGTGCACCAAATATTGAGCTGGTCACCGTAGTAGGAAAACCCACAGGGATTTGTGTATATCTTCGTCAACCTGCCTTTTGTCTTTTTTTTTGTAATGTGAACTTCATCTCTTTTTTGTAATGTGAACTTCATTATTTTTATTAACTTATGTACGTGTATGTCAAGCGATGAGGTTGAACGATGCACGTGTTAGCCATTTTGTTCTGGTCCATATACTTATATAAACATTGTGTAACGTGTTTAAGTTTTATGTTTGTTAATGTACTCCCTAGGATTCGTGACATTGCAACTTACTGTTTCATTGTTTTTTAGCCTACATGTTCGTTGGATATATGCAATGTGGACCGACTTTTAATCTATCATGATGTATAAGTTTTATGCCTGTATGTACTCCCTAGTGTTTGTTTTACTTTCTTTTGTAATTTAACAACAGTGCCTAAAGAATTAGGAGTATGTATTGTGCAATGTTGTACAACTGTGCATGTTGAATATATTTGTGTAATGGTATTTCTGACATAAAAAAGTAAACTATGGAACTGTGATAGCGAGCCACATTATTTGATTTATAAATAACATACTGGCATCTTCAACATTTCTCCCTGTAAAATAGCCACTACAGATACTGTATCAACTTATGGCACAATTGTTTAGATAATAGCCTTCAGACAGTAGAATTACATAAATCGTCCATTCATTTCCTTCATCTTAAGTGATTCACTCATGTCCAACTAAAACAAATACTCATTCTTATTATTTCATCACAATAACAACAAGCATTATAATTACAAGTATCAATATCAAAAGTAATAAATCATAGATCTTTTCATTTTTATTTTTAATTTTCACATCTTTGTTGCTTTGACGATGCACTCCAACGTTGTCGCTTATGCTAACGTCCTGTCTTACGCGGACTTCGTCTTCATTTATAGGAGTAGCTCAACCAACAAACCCATCTCTTTGACAAGCGTAATACAGTTTTTGATAATTCGAACTTTGGGAGCCAACAATCTCAACGACAAGCTTCATTCCACAATGGTGACATATTTTTTCCTCATACTTGAGTGTACTTGAGTGTACTTGGTCTTTCAAAATTTAAGGTGGTTGAAGTCTGGGACATTTTAAACCTTTAAAACACAAGAGAAAAAAAATAATAATTGGAGTAATCAGGTAAAACAACACCAACCCAAAAATATTTATTTTTTCTTAAGATACATACTGGATATTTATTACTGAACAACTGACTATTCAGATTAACTTGAAAAGAGCATATAGAAAAATTAAGGCATGGAAGTAGCCTATTACGTAACAAGACATGGAAAGGTTGATCCACAATATACAGAAATCATGGCCTGTAAGTGCCATTTACATGGAAGCACATGTTAGTGGCATCTTAATTCAGCCCACAATTTACATAGAACGCATTCGACGAAGACATACATACATGGCATCTTTATTAATACATAGTGCTCAGCTTTAGTAGCTAACATGTCACATTTATCAAAATTTCACTTTCCGAACATTAAAGTAAAACATAAGCACAAGACACTGAAGGACTACTAAGCCTCTATGAATTCCCTTTGCCCTCTCGGTCTCTCTGAGAAAGGGGATATTGAGAAGAAGATATTGAGAGGAAGATTTCTCAAATTTTACTGGATGAAAGACGTGGGTAGGTGATTTATCATATTTTACGGGAAATGAGGGAAGAGCACATTCTTCTCTTCATTTATGCGTGAAATGAGGGAAGCGTGAAATGAGGGACAATGTTGACAGTGATTGCTCGGTAGACTTTTGCACCAAGAAAGAAACAACTCACAAATAACCATATTAACCTTCAAAAGTAGGTTTAAATTGGGGTATTTTTGTCACTCAAAGAAGTGGCAATGAGGTAAATTAAAAGGGACACGTGTCGAGCAGCAGAAGTGTCGAAAATGGACACTTGTCGCCACCACAACAGCCCAAACTCGTTCAT
>CACSLK010029771.1:775705-791319 GCA_902706635.1 Striga hermonthica | reverse complement strand
TGTTGATGGAATGCAACATTCTTGTCCAACAAGCATACATACTATGTGCAAGTCTTGTATGGATTATTCAATATCCCATTTCGAAACATCCTTCAACTTGGAACTTTATTTAAAATCACAGCTTTCAAGGTATGTTCCATGATCACCATCTCTATGCGCAACCATACCTTATAACCATAAGTGATTTAGGGATTTTATCTTAAGTGCGATTATGGGATAAAAACTTACTCTTAAGATAAAGTAATGCCTTATTTACAATATAATTCCAATAGATAGTATTTACAAGTAAAATACGTCCAATCCGATTGGAACGCTGGGTATCCTACTCTAACAATAAAAACACCGAATTTCGGTCTCAAATGATGTTTATATGATCCATAATCACTCTCACATTAGATTCTATGAGGTTTAAAATATTTTTAATTAAGTTTAATCATAAATTGGTCATGAACTCAACAAACTAATGAGAAAACACTACTAAGACACTTCATTGCCGATCGGGTCTTCAGTATCGACTCCAACGAACATTAAAAAAACAAAATTAGTAGAATGGTACATGTTTTTCCACAAAAAGTGCCACTTCTTCTTCTATGCACTACCAGTTACTGATCAATTAGTATCTACTTTGTAGAAAGAACGAAAAATGGATTAATTCAAATTTGGTCAACATTTTCAAAATTAGTACCAAACCTAGGGTAAGGTAGTACCAATTTTATGGTGTTTTAGTACCAGATATCAGGGCTTTAGTACCAACTCCGATGAACATAAAAAACACTAAATTTCGGTCTCAAATGATGTTTATATGACCCATTATCACTTTTACATTAGTTTTTATGAGATTTAAAATGTGTTTACTTAACTTTAATCGCAAATCAGTCTCGAACTCAAGACACAAATGAAAAAACACTACTAATACATCATTAAAAGACACTCTTCATCTCATGGAATGATCATACATGACTACTCTAAATTCTAATTATATGTTTTAACTTCCACTATTTCTCAACCAAATCACGCGTGAACGATCCACGTGGCATGGTTGGCATGGAGAATTGAAGAAATCACGATTACAAAACTGGTACCAGTTTTGACAGAAATAGTACCGCTTCTTTTTTCTGCGTAGTACCTGTTTTTAATCAATTAGTACCTACTTTTGGTCAGCAAAAATGGATTACTTCAGTTTTGGTCAACATTTGCAAAAGTTGGTACCAAACCTAGAGTAAGATAGTACCAGATTTTGGTATTTTAGTACCAGATATCGGGTCTTTAGTACCAACACCGACGAACATAAAAAAACATCGAATTTGGTCTCAAATGATATTTATATGACTCATTATCACACTCACATTAGTTTCTATGAGATTTAAAATGTGTTTAATTAAGTTTAATCACAAATTGGTCACGAATTCAACACACTAATGAAAAAGCACTACTAATACACTTCATCTCATTAAAAGTCACACTTCATCTCATTGAATGATCATACATGTCTACTCCAAATTTTATTTCTATGTTTTAACTTCCACTATTTCTCAATCAAATCACGCGTGAACGATCCACGTGGCATGGGGAAAATTTTCACTGTAGGACTTGACTTTTTTTTATTGTGTATCAATACGGCCTAAATTTTTAACTTTTTCATTTGAAGGTTTCAATTTTAAGTTATTCTCAATATAAGGTCTACTTTTACATTCTACTTTTCAATTTAAGACTCCATATCAATTTTTATTTTAATATAATTAAGTAAACAACAATACTGATTTTAAAATTTATTTTTAAGTACTTATAATTAAAATATTAAATATTTTTAGTAAAATTATCTAGTAAGATAATTATTTCATAATTTACATTTATGAAAAAAGTTGTTTTAACCCGTGCATTTGCACGAAAAGCTATATGATAAAGGAAAATATAATAAAAATTATAAACAATAGTGAAAATAATAACAAAATCATTAGAGAAAAAGTTTTAAAAAAAAAAATTAAATATTATTATACACTTATTTATAGACAATGTTCGTAGTTTTTGTATCATCAGAAAGTCCATTACTACGAATCGTTATCTTAAAATCCTTTAACTCTATGTCGGTTGGTTCAGTTCCTTTTGCAGGAGTCTTATGCCGGTTGGGAAACATCCCTGGTCTCTATGCTACTTCATTAGCCAGAGCTTGTTAACCTCCAGGCAGTACTTGTTTTCTTTGTTTCTAGGGTGCCTTAGTGTTCCTCTCTTTCAACCTTGTGGTTGTGTATTGGGTTAATCAGCCCTCCTTATTGTACATTGGTTTGGAACTATAAAACCTATTGTTTCAGAGAAAAGAAAATCCTCAGACTCTTAATTCAAGAAAAGGACACGTACAGTTGCCCATAACTTAATACAAAGTTCTTCAGTAGTAGGCCGACGTACGACAGAGACTGCCCTTGACTTTTGTTGATTGTCATAGCATAGAAAACCATGAGCGAGAACCGTCTGCGTTGAAACTTGAAAGGTAACCTCAGATCGAATGGTATGATTGTGAGCATAAAAATATGAACTTTATCACCAGCTCTGTCACCGGTCAAAATTCTACATTCTAGGACATGACTGTTGAGTTTAGTAATAACCAATCATGTACCTGTTCACCACAAAATTTGAAAAAAAAAAGATCACTCATATATGTACAATAATCACTCGAATACGAAATATTAGGGTTGTTGATCTTTGGAACCGAATACAAGTGTAAGCGTCCTGGTCTGGTTCGAACAGATAGATCTGGGTCCTTACCGGTAGAATGCCGGAAACCTGCAAATAACTCTCACACCGGGGGTTGTGTCCGGTGAAGAGCCTCCGATGCTTAAGTCAGTATGTGTATGAGTATACTGAACTGAAGTATGGAAAAATAGAATGTGTTCAAGGAGAAAGGCTCACCCCCTTTATATAGGGGTGAGATACCTGCCCTAATAGCTGCCCGGATAAGGATGAGCTGGCTGCCCAAGCTGCCCCTCCGTACTCTGGCACGCCGCGCACATGTCAGAGGTGGCGCGGGGCGTTGGGGGCTGTCAGAGGTGGTTATCGCTATCACCCAATACATTGTCGACACGTGTCCCCCCCTGCACATGGGGTACATATTCTCCTGGGACTCAGTTGGAGGCTCTTACGCGCGCCCGTGATACACGCGCCCGTGACTAGGCCGACTGTTAGTTCCTCGAAGCGATCGACCTGTTGAGGTCGAATAGGTTGCTCGATCATGTATCTAGTCGAGCGATGGGTTGCTCGATCGTTAGTCTGGTCGTGCGGTGGACTGGTCGACCACCTGCCTGGTCGATTCCCTGAATGTTCAATCTTCCCGCCTTTTGGCTTGGCTCCCTCTTAGTTTAACCTTCTCGACTGGCCCAGCAGACCGGTTTAGCCTTGTGTATATAATATCCCATATCATCTAGTCCCCCCACTCTGGTCAAGTCTGAGTAACTCGATCTAAGAGTGAATTGGTATTTATCGACCTCCGGGATGGCTCGTCGTCAGATATCGACCGGCTGGCGATTTTCCCGCTTATCTTTTCAAATAAATTCCCATTAATTGTCAGGCATAAAGTAGTCTGTCCCATATCCTTCCTGTCTCATCTGCTTTCCTGCCAGGCGTCGCTTCTGTTCGCGTGTGTCAGGTACTTTAATGATGACGCCCCCTCGCATAACGCGCCCACTTAGAGTGTCGTGCCATTTAATGCTTTCCGTCGTGCGATCTAACTTTAATCTAACTGTCTTCATCTTTCCACCTCTTGGACTCCTCAGAGTATAAAATCAACACTTAGTAAAATTTCGGACTTTTTCTGCTTTCACTCTCCCCAAATTCCTTTGCATTCACAACCCTCTCTGCAAAAAATCCTAGTTTCCGCCGGCGATTCTTCCTGCAATCTTCAAGCTTTATCGATTCTCTCCTCCGCGGTTATGAGTAAGTTGTTTTTCCCCTGATTTTGTACTTCGTGTATCTGGGATTTTGTGTTTTAAGAAATTTTTTCTCTGTCTTTTTTTCAAATTGGGCATCTTGAACCTTACTGACTGGGTATCTTGAATTTGTGTATTGGGCGTTCTTGTTTGGTTGTCAATTGCTGTGGATTTTGCTTCCTTCTTCAAGAAGTCCCCTGAAACCTTTGTTCTTTCGCTTTAATTTCCCCGAAGTCACCCCTCTTCGTAGAACCCTAGTTTTTCTCTTCTTGATTTCGTTTTTTGTTGTTTGAATTTCTCTCTCTTCTTTTTTCTTTTTCAGATCCCGTGCCTCCATCTCCTTCCTCGACCACTTCCTCTGACTCAGTCCAGATACTACCTTCTGCTCTTGAGGCCGTTCCTCTCTCGATTCTTCGCCCCGGTGATACTGTCCCTACCCGTGTTTTCATAGCTCGCGTTGCTTCTTCCAACTCCGGAGACACTATGGATAATATCCCTCTCCGCCGTCGTCGACCTGCCTTTGGTTCAATGGATGAGCCAGAGGAAGACGAAGCTATTTCTTCTCAGCCCACTTTTCCCGCATCTTCGACTGTTCCTCCTTCTTCAAATTCTCCGCCCAAGCGGTCCTCGACCAAGAAACCTTCCAAGCGACCATCTTCTACCTCTCTCTCTCACCCCTGGTTTAATCCTGAAAAAATCGGCCAACCTCTTGGTTGGGCGTTCATTAGATCTTCCCCCTCCGACCAGTATGATCATCCTCCGCAAGATTGCTACCCTTTCTTCGAGATTCAGTTCAAGCTCGGTCTCCATTTTCCTCTCAGTCCTGAGCTACTTCGCATTTGCGAGTGGTTCTCTCTTCCTCTGCATCAACTTCCCCCTAATGCTATCCGCTTCATGAACGTTTTCATTATTCTTTGCCATGTCCGTTTGGGTCGATTCGATCTGGATTTCTTCCACTATTGCTATGGCCCTTCGAAGCAAGATCGAGGCCTTTACCTGAAAAGCCGTAATGGTGCCCACTTCATAAACGACATCCCTTCTAACCTCCCCATGTGGAGTGATAAGTTTATTTTTGTTCGATCTGACGCCCCTTTCCCATGGCCTTCCATTCCTTGGATCAAGGAAGTTTCGCGAGAGGCGGCCTCGGCCCCTCCTTCAAACCATCTCTTCGACCAGCGAATTCACACCTGGAATGCCAAGTCTGTTGAGTCTGAAAAACTCCTTGGTGATGAAAATCTTCTCCACTTTTGCGGTCTGCTCACCCATAAAACTCTTTCTCCTCCTACTGAGGAGATTCTCAATCTTGTTCGTATTGACAATGATCCAGGTGATTCTCGATCAGTTCACTTGAGTGTTTACGTATATTTGCCTTTTTGTTGATGTGAGTGTTAATGTTGATTTTATCCCTCTTGATGTGCTTGTGCAGAGGCTCCTAGCTTCAACATTCCTCTGAGGAAAGTCCCCCTGAAAAAGAAGACGGGGGGTACTTCCGGTTCGGCCGGGGGCCAGGCCGAGGGATCGAGCACCTCTTCGGGGGCTCGACCAGGACCGCAACAACATTCACCTCCGCGAGAGGCTCCCTTACCTCCACCACCTCCGCCGGGGCCACGATAATCTCAACAACAGCCGCAACAAGAGAGACAACAATCACAACAGCAGCAGCAGACACAACCACAACAAAAACAACAACAACAACACCAGTCGCAGCAGCCCCAGCCGCCCAAACAACAACAGCAACATCACCAATCCGCCTCTCAATTGACCACAAAATCTTCAAACTCCTCGAAAACCGTCGATCACCAACCTAAGACCGGTGATCGTCAAAGAACCGTCGACCGCCATCAGAAGGCCGACGACCGCCATCAGAAGACCGACGACCGCTCCCAGAAGATAGGTCCGCGAACCTCCTCACCCAAAGCCAACCTTCAAGGCAAAACTGTCGATAAAGCCTCCGAGCGCAACACCTCATCCAAAACCAAAACCCAAGAAAAATTGCCCCTCGCCCACCAATCCTCCAAAACCACTCTTGTCGTATCGACCAAAGCTCTGGTCGAATCCGGCAATCGCGATGACGGGGGACGCGAGTCAGCCTTGGGCAAATGCCCTCGAACTGACCAGGGCGAGGCAGTTGCCAAGCGGGGGCGCGCTGGCTATCTTCCTCCTGATCCTCTCGCCACGAGGTCGACATCCCTGCTGTCCGCCTCTGTGAATGAGGGGGCCGAACGCCTCGAGGGTGCCCTCCTCGAGGATGATCGCAAAAAAGCTATCATCACGCTACCCGAGGTTGGCGATAAGCTCGTGCAGTGGCTCGCTCAGGTATTATACATCTCCACTCTTTACATTGGTCCTTCTTGTTTTCTTTCGCCGATACATGGATTGAAATATCTTGTCATTTATGTCGATAGGGCTTGGTCGATTTTCTGCCCCTGGCTAAATAGGCTCGAGACAGCTCGGGGAAGTCAATAAAGAGCCTGGAGAGCAATATCTGCTACTTGCAGGACAAGAATTCGACTCTCCTGAGTCATAATGCTAAGCTCCGCGAGACGCAAAACGAGCAAAAATCCGAGTTCGAGGTGAAAATCAAGTCTCTCGATGAGGAGCTCTCGAACAAAAATAATGCTCTCGCGAAGAGAGAAGCCGCCCTCGCGGTGAAGGAGGTAGCTGCGGCGGAGAAGGAGACCGCCTTAAAGGAGAGGGAGGCTGCCCTCGAGCAGGAGAAAGCTGCTCGAGCCCAAGCAGAAGCTACTCGAGCCCAGGCAGAGAGTGCTCGAGCTAAAGCAGAGGCCGCTCGAGCTGCGTTGGAGGTCACCTTGACTAAGGAACGAGCTGCCCACACTCAACAATGCAAACGCTACGCTAATGCCGCTGCCCTTCGAGCTCGGCAGATGATGTGGGGCACCACTACTGGGCAGCTCTTTTTTCGAGAGTACCGCGAGCAAGTGGTGGCCGATTTCACGCGGTCACCACAATATTTAAAGGAGGTGCAAGATTTTGGGGTAGACTGCTTCCAGTTTGCCCTTCAGAAGGCCGGCGAGCAGATCGCCGAGGACGATTTCGAGCAGCTTGACCCTGGGGCTATCTGGGAGGCCTTGCCTAAGGTTCCTTCTAGCTTCCAGGGCGATCCTAGCCTACCCTCTGAGCACGAGTGGTGGTCGGGGCTACTTGAAAGGACTCTGGCTCAATCGGATGTACTGAATAAGACATACGCTCTGCCCGATGGCCTCACTCCTCCTGCCTCGATGCTGGCTGTGTTGACCGAGTCTATCCGTCAGCGCCCACTCAATGAAGCCTGTGACTCGACCTCAGGGACCAGCCACCCGCCTGACCCGAATGCTAATATGAGCAATGCGGATTCGACCACCGCTCCTCCTTCTTAGATTGGCTTTACATTTCATCATAAATTCGAACTATGTACTTGAATATCTTTTGTAATATTTTTCTTTGAAATGACAATGTTTATGTTTTGATTTGCCTTGGTCTTCGATAATGCTTTTGATGCTTCGACTTGTTACCTTTGTCATAACTTCTCGATGGGAATACCCAAGCGGACTTCAGAATGTGATTGACGCGCACTTTGGCGTATCAATAACACGCTTTCATTAGTCGGCTCCTTTTTCGTTACTTAGACAATGTTTTTATGCTTGCTTCACGATCACTTGAATGATTTAGTCCTAACATACACACATACACTTTGATGGGTTTTAAATCTTCGAACATGTGCCCACCCCTGGAGGAGGTCGAGACATGTGACCATCCAGCCTCGTGGCCTTAAACATGATGGGTTTTAAATCTTCGAACATGTGCCCACCCCTGGAGGAGGTCGAGGCATGTGACCATCCAGCCTCGTGGCCTTAAACATGATGGGTTTTAAATTTTCGAACACATGCCCACCCCTGGAGGTGGTCGATACATGTGACCATCCAGCCTCGTGGCCTTAAATATGATGGGTTTTAAATCTTCGAACATGTGCCCACCCCTGGAGGAGGTCAAAACATGTGACCATCCAGCCTCATGGCCTTAAACATGATGGGTTTTAAATTTTCGAACACATGCCCACCCCTGGAGGTGGTCGATACATGTGACCATCCAACCTCGTGGCCTTAAACATGATGGGTTTTAAATTTTCAAACACATGCCCACCCCTAGAGGTGGTCGAAACATGTGACCATCCAGCCTCGTGGCCTTAAACATGATGGGTTTTAAATTTTCGAACACATGCCCACCCCTGGAAGTGGTCGAGACATGTGACCATCCAGCCTCGTGGCCTTAAACATGATGGGTTTTAAATTTTCGAACACATGCCCACCCCTGGAGGTGGTCGAAACATGTGACCATCCAGCCTCGTGGCCCTAAACATGATGGGTTTTCTGCGTCGTTGGAGTTCTCCGTTACGTTCAAGCTTTTGTGCTCGTCCTCTGGTCTGGAAGTTGCGCTCGTCGCGGTGTTCCTGTCTCCATGTTTTTCCACTTGGCTATAAGGTCTTCATTGCGAGGGATTTATCTTCACACTTGCCCACCCCGAGGAATGTTCTAAACGGGAGGTCTTCGACCAACCTGCCCACCCCAAGGAATGTTCTAAACAAGCGACCACCCAGCCTGAGGGCCTTAGTCATGGTGGGTTTTGGTCTTCACACTTGCCCACCCCGAGGAATGTTCTAACCAGGAGGTCTTTGACCAACCTGCCCACCCCAAGGAATGTTCTAAACGAGCGACCACCCAGCCCGAGGGCCTTGGTCATGGTGGGTTTTAGTCTTCACACTTGCCCACCCCGAGGAATGTTCTAAACAGGAGGTCTTCGACCAACCTGCCCACCCCAAGGAATGTTCTAAACAAGCGACCACCCAGCCCGAGGGCCTTAGTTATGGTGGGTTTTGGTCTTCACACTTACCCACCCCGAGGAATGTTCTAAACAGGAGGTCTTCGACCAACCTGCCCACCCCCAAGGAATGTTCTAAACAAGCAACCTCCAAGTCAAACCATACCACACACACATCCTGTCATCCAGATTACACCAACATTCCAAGCATAAGAAAGCGTACAATAAAGCGAATAAAATCAGAAAAATCATTGAACTTCATTGTTTCTTGAGCAAACTTTGCAATTTACATCTTCGTTCGAATTTCTCGACTTTCCTTTTAAAAGAAACAAAAATTTTTACACATAATATTTTTTCAAATTAGCTATGTTCCATGACCTGGCAAGCGATCGGCCCTCGGCATCTTTCAGCGAGTACGCTCTTCCTGCGTGCAATCGCTCGACCAGGTATGGCCCTTCCCAATCAGCTCCAGCTTTCCCACATGCTTGAGCACATCGACACGCTTCCAAACCAGGTCGCCTACTTGGAGTCTGCGAATCTTCACCTTTTTGTCATGAGCGGCTCGTATCCTTTGCTTGTATGCCTCTACCCTGATTGATGCTTTCCCGCGCAACTCCTCAATAGTGTCTAAGGCCGCCATCATCAACTCCTCGTTCTGTTCAGCATCATACGTGCTCGACCTCTGGGATGATAATTCGACCTCGACCGGCAGCAACGCTTCCATTCCATAAGCTAAGCTGAACGGGGTTTCTCCTGTCGTCGACCTCGGGGTTGTGTGATATGCCCAAAGTACAGAACTCAGCTCATCGACCCATGCTCCCGAGGCCTTCTCCAACTTTGTTTTCAACCCGCTCAATATAATTCGGTTGGTTACCTCGACCTGGCCATTGGCTTGCGGATGAGCAACGGAAGCAAAGTGTTGCTCGATTTTCATGTCTTCGCACCACGCTCGAATCCGCTTACCATTGAATTGAGTGTCGTTGTCGGAGATCAACACTTTGGGTACGCCAAACCGACAGCAGATGTTATTGTATAGAAATTTGATCACTTTCTCCTCTGTTATTTTTGCCAAGGGCTCGGCTTCCACCCATTTTGTGAAATAATCGACCGCCACTATTAAGAACTTCCTCTGCCCGGTTCCCTGAGGCATCGGCCCCACCAGGTCGATACCCCACTGGGCGAATGGTATAGGGGTACTCATCGTTGTCATTGCTTCTGCTGGTTGGTGGATTAGGGGGCCATGTTTTTGGCATTGCAAACACTTCTTCACCATTGCTTACGCATCTTCCCTCATCGTGGGCGAAAAATATCCCGCTCTTAAAATCCTTGCAACCAAAGCCCCCGACTTGCTATGATCACCGCAGCATCCTTCGTGCATCTCTCTCAGCACGTATCGACCTTCTTCCTTAGTAACACACCGCAAATGGGGCCCCCCATACGACCGTTTGTAAATAATGCCTCCATGCTCGAAGAACCTCTTCACCACTTTTATCGCTCCTCCTTTCAGCTCCTCCAAGATTGGGGCCCTCCAATCTTCCACTTCTTCGATCTCCGCCACTTCTGCTTCGACCATACTCCTTTCAAGATGCAATAAAGTGACACTTCTGCTCTTGCAATCCACCAAGCTCTGAGCGATTTTCGATAATAGGTCCGCTCGACCATTTTCTCCTCGAGGAATTTGTATCAGCTCGAATGAATCGAACTCCTCCTTCAACTTCCTCATCTCGTCTACATACTTTTGCATCCGGTCCTCCTTGACTTCAAATCCCTCCTGAAATTGCCCAACCACCAGTTGAGAATTAGAATGCACTTGTACTTTTCGAGCTCCTCCCGCCTTGGCTAAACTCAGGCCTTTGATTACTGCTTCATATTTGGCCTCGTTATTGGATACTTTGAACCCCACTTTAACGGAAAATTACAAGTAATCGCCTTTAGGAGAAACAAGGAAAATTCCCAAACCTGCCCCACTTCGCGCCACTGATCCGTCCACAAACAGCTGCCATACTCCCTCTAACTCCCCCTCGACTTTCGTGCCTTCCTGGATAAAATCAGCCAACACCTGCGCCTTTATCGCCCTCCTTGGTTCATACAATAAAGAATATTCACTCAACTCGACCGCCCATTTCACCAATCGACCAGAGACCGATGGTCGGCCAAGTGTTTCTCCCAGCGGCATGTTTATTCGCACCTTCACCTTATGATTCAAGAAATAAGGTCTCAACTTTCGAGCGGTCACGAATACAACCAAAGCGCACTTCTCGATCTCTGAATACCTCATTTCTGCCCCTTGCATCACCCTGCTCACGTAATAGATAGGAAATTGCATTACTCCTTCCTCCCGTAACAATACCGAGCTTACCGCCCTGTCTCCTATAAAAATGTATAGCACCAGCTCCTCGCCCTGCACAGGTTTAGCCAATAGGGGGAGGTTGGCTAACACCCTTCGCAGCTCCGCAAAGGCGCCCTGCGCCTCCTCCGTCCATTGGAAATTTGCACTCTTCTTCAATGTCTTAAATAATGGACCACTCTTCTCCGCCACCTTCGATATAAAACGGCTCAGCCCCGCAATTCGACCAGCTAAGATTTGTACTTCTTTAACATTCGTCGGCGGCTTCATCTCCATTACAGCTCGAACCTTCTCCAGATTCACCTCAATACCTCTCTTGGTCACCAAGTAGCCCAAGAACTTCCCTGATCTCACCCCAAAAGAGCACTTAGCAGGATTCAATTTCATCCCATATCTCCGCAATGTTAGGAATGTTTCTCTCAAGTCTCGCACATGATCCAACTCCTCCTTGCTTTTCATCAACATATCGTCCACGTATACCTCCATGTTCCTCCCCAGTTTCTCCTTGAAAATTTTATCAACCAACCTTTGATATGTGGCACCCGCATTCTTTAGACCGAACGGCATGACCTCGTAACAATAGGTCCCTCGATTTGTTACAAAACTCACACGCTTCCTGTCTTCTCTCGCCAAAGGAATTTGATGATATCCCTGGGAGGCATCCATCAGGCTCAGCAATTCGCACCCTGCCGTTGAGTCGACCAGCTGGTCGATTCTGGGTAGCAGGTATAGATCCTTCGAGCACGCTTTGTTCAGGTCACGGAAATCAATGCACATCCTCCATTTTCCCTCCGCCTTCGTCACCATCACCGTATTTGACAACCATTCGGGAAACTGGATTTCCTTGATATGCCCTGCTCCCAATAACTTCTCGACCTCCTTCTCAATGATTTTGTCCATCTCGGCCCCATGTTGTCTTCTTTTTTTCTTCACTGGCCTCACACTGAGGTCGATGTTCAGCCAGTGCTCGATCACTTCCGCACTTATCCCCGTTAACTCCTCCGTGGTGTAGGCAAAAATGTCCGCGAACTCCCTGACCAGATCGATAAGCCTCGACCGAATAGGCTCCTCCAAGTCTTTCCCGATTCTGAAATTCCTCTCTTCACACCCCTCGATCATCTGAATCTCCTCCACCTCTCCCCCTGGCTGAATATCCATCTTCTCCTTGCCCTTGTCCGTTCTTTGTTTATCCTCCTTCGATCTCGACCCACCTGGCCGATTAATCCTTTCCTCCTCTGACTGGGCCTGCCGCCTCGCCAGCTGCTTATTATTGCTAACCGTCGTTTGGTAGCAACTCCTCGAAGTGAGCTGGTCCCCAGCAATCTCCCCTATGTTTTCGCCCACCGGATATTTAATCGTCATGTGGTACGTGGATACGACCGCCTGGAACGCGTTCAAGCTCGTCCGCCCCATAATGATGTTATAAGATGATTCAGCCCCTACGACCACAAACCTCACCATGTGCACCTTTCTCAGTTCGCCCACTCCCAACGCCACTGGCAAACTTACCTCACCCATCAGCATCACCTCCCCTCCATTAAAGCCATAGAGTGCCGTGGTTACCGGTTTCAACTCCGTATTCAGCTCTTTGTTAATTTGCACGAAACAGTCATAAAACATCACGTCCACCGAACTCCTGGTGTTAATAAACACCCTTTTCACGTCGAAGCCTGCAACCTCCGCGGTTATCACCAAAGCGTCGTTGTGCGGTAAGACCACTCCCTCAGCATCCTCTGCTGTAAAACTTATGATCGGCATGCGAGCCGTAATCCCCACCTCCTCTCTCTTCCTCTTCACAGCTCGAGCATGCTCCTTCCTGGCCCTATTCAAGTCTCCATCTGTTGGCCCACCGGAAATCATGTAAATCGTCCCTCTCTTCACCGAGGCTTCTCCTCCATGCCTCTCTTTATCGCCATCTCTCCTTGGCTTCTTTCCTCGACCGTGTCGACCATCTCTGCCATCTCCCTCCTCATCTCTATCACTCCTTTCTTCCGAATCCTCCCTACACCTTCTCCTTCCTTTCCCTTTCACCCTGTCATGATACACAAACTCTCTCAAATATCCCGCTCGAATCAGCCTCTCGATCTCATCTTTCAAATGTCTGCAATTCTCCGTGGTGTGACCATAATCTCGGTGAAAGCGACAGTAAATATCCGACCTAGGTCGAATTGGGCCTGTAAACCTCGTCTTTAGCCAAGTCACATCCTCACTCGACATCTTCTGCTCCATGGCCTCGAGGACCTCCGTCATGTCTTTCCTCAAGGGCGTGAAAGTGTGGTATCTCTGTCTCTCGAACAACATCGGCCTCCTCTGCCACTCATCTCTCTTCTCCCTTTTCGAATCTCGACTCTCTCTTCGGGGTGATGCCCTCTTCTGCCCACTCCGTTTGAGCGAATTCCTCCTCGGCGATCTCCCCCTCTGCGGACTTTTCTCCTTTTTTGGCTCTGGTCGAGCCACTCCCTCCAACTTTGCAAACTCCATCTCCATCTCCTCTAAGTTAATATACTTCATGCACCGCTTCAGCACATCCTCATATGATCGAGTAGGGGTTTTTGCTAGGGAAGTTCGACAAGGCCCTGCTCGAAGACTCCTTATCAATCCACCCGCCTTCACCTCGTCCGAAGCCGAGTGCACCTCTAAACATGTTTGGTTATATCGAGCAACATACTTCCTTAATGATTCCTTCTCCCCCTGCCTCATCGCCATCAAAGTCAAATACGTTTTCTCCTGCGCCACCGCGCTTGAATATTGATTGATAAGCTTGCCAGTAAAGTCCTCAAAGCTCACGATCGACCCAGGTGGAAGTTGATGAAACCAATCGAGTGCTCCTCCACGCAGGGTCGATAAAAATTCCCTGCAACAAACAGAATCAGAGTATCCATGCAACACAACCATATTTTCAAAGGTCCTCACATGCCTCGATGGGTCAGATGACCCGTCATACACCAAGTTGGTCTCCTTAAAATTGTTTGGCAAAGGAGCAGCGAGAATCTCCCTTGAAAAGGGATGTCCTCGGGCTCTTCTCTCTGGCCTTCCCTCCACCTTGTCTTGCAGCTGGCGCAACTGCTCCGCCATCCTCTCCATTGCCCGATCCCTTCCAACTCCTCCTTCTCCATAACTAGACACATCCTTATCCTGGATTCCGGCCACCGTGGTCGGCGCAGTGGTGGCATGAGATGTATGACTCGCAACTTGCTGCACCGCCTGCTCCGCCGCGGCCGCCGCTATCCTCTGCATCTCCTCTCGGGTCATTGCCACCATTTGTTGGCCGGGGGTTTGTATGGCTGCCTGTGGTGGCACTCCTCCTTGCGCCAGCACTCCTCCCTGCCCTTGTGTTGGATCTGGTGGTGGTGGTGGTGGCATCGCCGCTGCTGCTGCTACACGAGCCTCCTGGGCCTGACTGGAGCTGGCATCTCCTCCGGGAATCACCGTCGTCACTCCTACACCTTGAAAGTTAGGTGCGGGAGTGACCGGAGTCTGCGATGGGCCGGAAAAGCCCGGAGGAGGGCCGTGCCCCAACGGCCCAGTCGTCGTCCAAGCTTCATCGAACGTCGACTGCAAGTTTTTAGGAATTCCGTCCGCCATAGCTGAGCTTCAAACACAACTTTTTGAACAAAGAATCCCCACAAACGGCGCCAATAATACAAGTGTAAGCGTCCTAGTCCGGTTCGAACGGATAGATCTGGGTCCTTGTCGGTAGAACGCCGGAAACCTGCAAATAACTCTCACACCGGGGGTTGTGTCCGGTGAAGAGCCTCCGATGCTTAAGTCAGTATGTGTATGAGTATACTGAAGTGAAGTATGGAAAAATAGAATGTGTTCAAGGAGAAAGCTCACCCCCTTTATATAGGGGTGAGATACCTGCCCTAATAGCTGCCCGAATAAGGATGAGCTGGCTGCCCAAGCTGCCCGTCCGTACTCTGGCACGCCGTGCACATGTCAGAGATGGCGCGGGGCGTTGGGGGCTGTCAGAGGTGGTTTTCGCTATCACCCAATACATTGTCGACACGTGTCCCCCCTGCACATGGGGTAAATATTCTCCTGGGACTCAGTTGGAGGCTCTTACGCGCGCCCGTGATACACGCGCCCATGACTAGGCCGACTGTTAGTTCCTCGAAGCGATCGACCTGTTGAGGTCGAATAGGTTGCTCGATCATGTATCTAGTCGAGCGATGGGTTGCTCGATCGTTAGTCTGGTCGTGCGGTGGACTGGTCGACCACCTGCCTGGTCGATTCCCTGAATATTCGATCTTCCTGCCTTTTGGCTTGGCTCCCTCTTGGTTTAACCTTCTCGACCGGCCCAGCAGACCGGTTTAGCCTTGTGTATATAATATCCCATATAAGAACCAAAGTGTTACCGTAGACAAATCCTATAACACACATACAATAATTAAATTGATATAGTTAAATTATACCCTGCAATTTTGTAACGCCCCGTTCGTTCATGAATAAATGGATTATTATTATTATTATTATTATTATTATTATTATTATTATTATTATTATTATTATTATTATTATTATTATTATTATTA
>CACSLK010029771.1:742807-757274 GCA_902706635.1 Striga hermonthica | reverse complement strand
TCACAACATATGGACCATCCCACTTTGACGTGAACTTATTCCCAACACGATGTGTCGTCACAATCGGTCTTCTCACAGCAAGAACCAAATCACCCACTTGAAAGGAGTGCGATCGAACTTTCTTGTTAAAAGCCTTAGAAAGACGTGATTGGTAACATTCTAGTCTTTGTTGAGCTTCCAGTCTTTTCTCATCGAGAGCCTCCAACTCTTTTAGAGTATGTAGAGACAAAATGTTCACAGCAGAACTTCCATCTATCAATATGCGATTCACCTTTCTCTCGCGAGTGTCACCCGTTACGAATAAAAGACTATTATGGGGTTTTGAGCCCAACAACAAGTCTTCAACCATGAAGGTGATTGCTGCATCATTGTATTCATGATCACATCGTTCTTTTTCATCAGTCAATTCTTCATCACTTGGGACATCATCTTGCTCGCTCGTCACATTACAAGCGAAACTTTCATATCCTTCCTCACAGTTCTCAATTGAAGCAAAGTTCGCAGTCCCTTTGTCTTCTTCAAGCGATATCTTGCCTTGTCGTGCCAGCTGCATAACTCTATCTTTGAAGACAAAGCAATCTTCAATGGAGTGACTCACCAAACGATGATACTTGCAGTATTTTGGATTGTTAACTTGTCCTGCTTCTTCAGGTCGTTTCATCTCCGGCAGTTCAATGAGTTGTTCCCGAATTAAATCGTCGAAAATTCCAGAAACATCAGAGTCGAGGAAAAGATATTGTTTGGCTTGCATCTCCTTCAGGGTTAATTTTCTTTGCCCCCTTTCTTGAGGGACTTCTTTCTTTTCCACAGCCTTTTCACTTGGGTTTCCCTTGAGCTTGATGAGTTTTGCATTGACTGTCATAGCTTCTTTGACCTCTTCGTTAGGCGATCTAGAGGAGAACTTGCCCCCTTTCTTGGCTTCATCTCTGTCCTTGAATCTTTGAGGCTCATGAACGGGTGGATTCTTGACTCCGCTTACAGACATGCTTAACTCCATATCATGTGCGCGAGTGGCCAACTCTTCAAACGACCTTGGTTGAATTCCTTGCAGAATGTATCGGAGACCCCAATGCATCCCTTGAGTACACATTTCAATAGCCGAAGCTTCAGACAATCGATCCTTGCAATTGAGGCTTAGATTTCTCCATCGGTTGATGTAGTCAATAACAGGCTCTTCATCCCACTGCTTTGAATGAGTGAGCTCAATCATGCTGACCGTCCTTCGTGTGCTATAGAAGCGATTGAGAAACTCTTGCTCTAGTTGCTCCCAACTATCAATAAAATTCGCCTCCAAGTCGGTGTACCACTCGAATGCATTTCCCTTCAATGATCGAACAAACTGCTTCACCAGACGATCTCCATACGTTCCAGCATCGTTGCAAGTCTCAATGAAGTGAGCTATGTGCTGTTTTGGACTACCTTTACCATCGAACTGTTGGAATTTCGGTGGTTGATATCCAGTAGGCATCTTCAAGCTATCAATCCTTTGGGTGTATGGCTTCGAATAAGACAAGGATGACTTGGAGCCTCCATCAAATTTGTCCTTGATGGTCCCCATAATGAATTCTTTGAGTTGGTCAGCTGGTATGAGTCCATTTGAAGAAACATGGATTTCTGACGAAGACTTTTCTTTTTCAGTTTGCTTCACCTCATCTTCTTTAGAAGTTTCTTCATCCTCATGTATTTCATCTTGCTTGCCCCCAGCACGGCTAGTCTCAGCTTTGTCGACCCTTTCTAGCAACTTTAAAATTGTGGAGTCTTGTTCTTGGACATGTTTCATCAGCGACTCCATTGTTTTTGCCATGGTTGCAAGTTGCTCTTCAATGGTTGATGCATTTGTCATCATAACATGTGCCTCCATTGAGAAAGGTGTTGATGAAGCATCGTCTCTCAAATCTTCCTCTTGGTTCATCAAAGGCGGCCGATTTTCCTCAACTTGGTGAAAATTTCCTTCCGGAGATACACTCTTGTTTTTTGCCATGCTTCTTGTTACGACACCAATACTTTCACTTGCAGAACTTGAAGAAGTTGACTTGGGAGGCGTCATCGTTGCACTTAGTCTTGAAGAAAAGAGATGAGAGGTAGAGATGGTCCCACCGGGCGTGCCAGAAATTTGTAACGCAAAATTTCGTATTATTGAATTAATAAACACGAGAACTTCGTACAAATGAATTTTCAACGGATCAAAAGAAATAAAGTGAATTACAAATCTCTATTATTCCTCTGATTAATTTCTTCAAGAACAATATTCAAATGGATATGAGACTTTTGGAGACTAATCTTCAGTTTGGTCTCCGTCGGTCCTGAATATGGATTTAAATAACGTTTCTTCGAGGGCTTGATAGCTTGATCTCGAATCGAACGTCGTGATTTCCCAAGAACGTGAAGAACACGAGTCCTTGGTCTTCGCCGCAAAGTTGATTTTGATCTTCTCTACGTCGGTCTTGACTTCAATAACGTAATTCGGAGGCTTGACAGCTTGTTTCCGGATTGAACGTCAGTTTTGGGCTTGAACGTGCTTGAATCTTCCTTCGGGTCTTCAAGAACGCCTTTGAATCTTCAAAACACTTGAACTTTAATAACGCAATTCGGAGGCTTGGCAGCTTGTTTCCGGATTGAACGTCGGTTTTGGGCTTGAACGTGCTTGAGTCTTCCTTCGAATCTTCAAGAACGCCTTTGGATCTTCAAGAACACTTGAATTTCGTGGAGAGAATTCTCTAGAGCTCTTGAACTTGGAACTTGAATATGAATTGTGATTTTTTTCACCTTAGGGAGGGTCCCTATTTATAGGTGTTGGGAGAGAGAGTCTTGGAAAAGAAGACTTCAATATGATTGGTCCATAATTTCCAATATTTATCTCTTAATAATTATTTAAAGAGATAATTAGGAGAGAGAGTCTTGGAAAAGAAGACTTCAATCTGATTGGTCCATGAATTTCCATTTATTTATCTCTTTAATAATTATTAAAAGAAATAAATATTTATTTTTCTCTCCAAGAAAATAACATGTGGCATTCTTTAATTGGCCTTAAAAATATACATGTGGCATTCTTTAATTGGCCAACATTATATATCAAATAATCAATTAATTAACTATTTAATTTAGGAATTAAAATTTGATTAATTTCCCAAATAAAATAGAAAATTATTAAATTGATTATGACATGAAATTTGACACTTGTCGCCATTTTATGGGCTCAAAATTTAATTGCCTACACACACATCTGGAAAAGAATTCATCTTTGCACATCCCGATTCTGAATAGATCTGTCGTCGTCCTCGTCTCTTCCGTCGTCTTTGAGAACGGAGGTTCAGATGGTGACGTCGCTGCCCCGGATCGACGGCTTTCTCCGAGTTGCAGGACGGAGTGGTTGTGTCAGTGGTGGCGGGTTGATTTGGTAAGGTGGTGCCCGTGCTGTTGGGGAATTGGTGGTGGCTATAGCGACGTGCCGGAAGGATCTGATGGCGAGGACAAACTGCGATTATGGTGGCGGGTTTGTGGACGGGCGGCCGGCTGGTAGGTGACGGTGGTTCCGGGCTCTGTCGGATGAGTAGATGATGTCGTCGGCAAATGCTAGAGGCGGCGGTGCTTCGACGGTCGGGCTGCAGTGCTTTGACGGTCGGGCAGCGTCGGTTTGAATGCCTCTCGGCGACGAATTGATGACCGGCGGCGACGCTTTTTCGACCGGAAGACGGTGCTTAGAAAGACGGGCGGCGGCGCACTTATAAGGCATAGCGGCGAGATCGCCGGGCCACTGCGTGTGTGGGTGTAAATAACTTTTGTGCAGGTGTGTGTATATGTGAGGATTGATGAGGACGGTTAGTAGAGATAGTGGTGGGGTCCACTTTATTTGGAAATGTCTTCTTTATCCCTAATTAGTGGTCAACTGTTTAAATTTGACCATGCTAAGCACAATTATTACGATATTACCATTAATGATTTGACTGACCATAATAAAAGTTGACTTGATCATGTCCATCAATATATTGAAATCAATGGTACAGATCTATTCTTATGTCTTTCACTATCTATCATTCTCATATGATCTCTTGTATATATATATATAATAAATATGAGATACTTAAGACTCCGCATTAACATTTGTAATTTGAGTATGAGATGAATAATGATATGTACAAAAAAATAAATACCAAGAATTCACATAATATGATATTCTTTCTAAATTTTAAAAGATTTTGTACTTACATAAATATGGACAAAAAATCATCAATTAGGTTAAACAATCTGATATAATAAAAATTAATTTCTGAAAATAACATTCGTTATTAATTGTAGATAGATAAATATGAATAAATATTTAACAATTAAGTTGGCATGACTTTTGATGAAGATTTAAAAAAAAAAATCAAATCTTCTATTCTTTAAATGAGTGACCAAATTTTTGAAACCTAATTCACACGTTTGATTGAAAAAATTTAAGAAAATGATTGATCGATTTTTTGAGAGCAAGAATTTCAGTATTCTTTCCCATTATGGGTCAGATTTACTCATTTAAGGAAATAATTACACATATTTTTAAGAATAAGGTTTAAACAATATTTTTCTTAAATAACTCTTTTCGAAATTTGAATTCAAATTTTTATTCAGCAGCCATTTAAAAAAATACTAAAAATATTAACTTTGAAAATTTAGACAGGAATTTTAATAATATTTCAAGTAAATCACTCTCCATATTATATAATACTACTCTCCATATTTATGTCTAGATACATAGTAAAATGGATGAATCAAAAAAATCTAAACGACACTTATTTTGAAAAGGAGGGAGTATAGATTATCCAGGTATATAGCTATAAATAAAAGTGATCATCAAGTTGTTGGTTTTGGTCAGTTGGCGATTTTGTTACTATCAAATCAACCTGATTTTGTTGACATTTAAGCCATGTGGATGATTAAGTCTTTTGGTTAGCATGATAGATTTTAAAATACGGTTAATTCCTTTAAAATCTCCAATCCATATTTGATAAGTACTAATACTATTATTAATGAATTTATTTTACCGGAATACTATTCTCTCTTTATTCACTCTCTCTCTTTCTCTCTCTCCGCATTCTCTCTTCGCTCTGTCGTCGCTCCGATCAAATCTCTCATGTGCCTCGCCTCCTAAAAAATCATAGGAAAAGGAAAAAAAAAAAGTTGCCGCTCCAAAGCCCACATCTCCAAAAATTAACCCCCACTCAAAAAATTCGACAAGATCCCATAGATCTAAATATCCATGGCGTTCGATGGAAGGCGACTAAATGGGTTTCCCTTTTCGATGGAGAGTGGGGGTTGTCAAAAGGGGGGAGGGGGGAATTGTGGACTTGCTCTGCTTTGGGTGCGCCAAAACCCACAGACCCATCGCCCTCGTTCTCAATCAACGGCAAAACCCTTTCACGGGCCGAAACAGTCGGGTACGTCGTGACCCGCTCGCTCAAACCAGACAAATTCCTCCGGTTCGCCGTCGATGACGGCACCGTTGCATCCCCTGCGTCCTCTGGCTCAACCACGTAACGTTTTCTTACTTCTCCAGGCGCAGTCCGCCAGGTGTTCGATCGATTGCCCGAACGGCCTCGAAATTCGTCGCTCGAGTTCAGGTGGGTGTTGTGGCCAGGGTACGGGGTAGGATCACCGGATTCAGGGATTTGGTTCAGATCTCGTCTTCGATGTGGTCGTCAAGGTGGACCCCAATGCCCAGGTTCTGGCTCGACTGTGTTAGCCTCGCCAAAAAATGTTAAGGTAAGGGTTGTGTTAAAGGTTCTTGATTTATTATTTGTATCTCTTATTCATTAGTTGTTAATGGAGCTTGTCTGTAGATATATATTTAGGAGGAAAAAAAATTGTTGGGATTTGTGTTGGTTGTTTTTTTTTTAATTGAAGTTTGTTTTAGGTGGAAATGATGTTTTGCTGAATTGATGTTGATCTGGGGTGGGGAAAGCTGAAATTTTTAGTGATTGAGCTTGTTTGTTTTTAGAATTGGTGAATGTTGTGACAGAATTACAATGTTTGGGTGAACAGAATTTAGAAATGCTAGAATTCTTTTTATTATTTTATTGATGGTTGTTGTGATTTTTGGGGTTGGTGAGATGCTTTGTTGTTGATTGAGTTCAGTGTGAAACACAAAACAAATTGGTTTGGTAGTAAACATGGATGGATATCAACTTCTAAGCTTGGAGACATGGAATTGGAGACTTTTTTTTTTTCTCTCTAAAATCCAGTTTCGATATATTGAGTCAATGAAATGGCACTTAACTTGGCACGACTGTGAACTCTTTCCTTATTATGCTTTCCGTGCTCTGTGGAAGCTTCACATTCCTTCCAGTCGGCCCCATATTGTGCGTCCATATGTTACCCATGTATTGAATAGCAGAATTGAGTTGATCTAGAATTCCTTTTTGGTTGTTAAGTTATTTAAGACAAGTGATAAATGTTTTGCCACAATCTATATCTATATCTATATATTGAAAGACATTGATGGAATAATTTAACCAGCTCACGACCTCTTCCTTCTCCGGCACAGCCCGCCAGGTGTTCGATCGATTTACCAAACTGCCTCGAAATTCGCTGCCCAAGTTCAGGTGGGTGCTGTACGGGGTAGAATCATTTCATTTTCTTTGAGCAGTTGAGTGGCCAATGAGTGTACAAAGTCAAAAGGCACCATTTTCTCTGCGCAATAATGCACAAGAATTTGAGAGTGATCAGGTGGTGAATGAATGAAGTTTTTTTGGTGTTTGTAATTGATGGTTAGTTGCAAATGGTTTGATGGAGATTTTTTTGGTATCAACTCTTTTCCATTTTTTCAGTTGTTTGCTGGGGTTGTGGTGGTCTGCATGGAGTAGAATTTGGTATTTAGTGTTTCAATGTTTCATATTGTTTTTGGAGTTTTTGTTAATATAATACATTGTTTTCCTACAAATAGTACCAATAATATCTGTATTCACTACCTGTTTTTTATCAATTAATACCTACTTTGGTCAACAAAAATGAATTACTTTAATTTTGGTGCACGTTTGTGAAACTAGTACCAGTTCCTAGAGTTAGACGTACTCATTAAATGGTGATTTAGTACTCAATATCGGGTCTTCAGTACCAACTCCAACGAACATAAAAAACACCGAATTTCGGTTGTAAATGATGTTTATATTACTCAAAATCATTCACAGATTAGTTTCTATCAGTTTTTTAATGTGTGTAATTAAGTTTTCTCGTTAATGAACAAACATTTTTAACAGTTATGAACAAACACTATTAATACACTTACCTTATTGAATGATGCACTTCATTGAATGATCAGTCATGTTTTTCCACAAAAAGTACTACCTTTTCTTCTATGCACTACTATGCACTACTAGATCAATTAGTATCTACTTTATAGAAAGAACCAAAAATGGATTACTTTAAGTTTGGTCAACATTTTCAAAGTTAGTACTAGGCCTAGAGTAAGATAGTACAAGCTTTATGGTGTTTTAGTACCAGATATCGGGTCTTCAATACCAACTCCGAAAAACATAAAAAACACCGAACTTCAGCCTCAAACAATGTTTATATGACCAAATATCACTCTCACGTTAATTTCTATGAGATTTAAAATGTATTTAATTAAGTTTAATCGCAAATCGGTCACGAACTCAACACATTAATGAAAAACACAATTAATACACTCCATCTCATTAAAACATACACTTCATCTCATTGAATGATCATATATGACTACTCCAATTTCTACATATATGTTTTAACTTCCACTACTTCTCAACCAAATCACGCGTGAACGATCCACGTGGCATGGTAGACATGAAGGATTAAAGAAATCACGATAACTAAAACGGTACCCGTTTTGACAGAAATAGTACCGCTTCTTTTTCTGCGCAGTACATGTTTTCAATCAATTATTACCTACTTTTGGTCAACGAAAATGGATTAATTCAGTTCTGGTCAACATTTGCAAAAATTGGTACCAGACCTAGAGTAAGATAGTATCAGCTTTTGGTGTTTTAGTACCAGATATCGGGTCTTTAGTATCAACTCCGACGAACATAAAAGAATCACCGAATTTCGATCTCAAATGATGTTTATATGACCCATTATCACTCTCACATTAGTTTGTATGAGATTTAAAATGTGTTTAATTAAGTTTAATCGCAAATTGGTCACGAGCTCAACACACGAATGAAAAAGCACTACTAATACATTTCATCTTATTAAATGACACACTTCATTTCAGTGAATGATCATACATGACTACCCCAAATTCTAATTATATGTTTTAACTTCCATTGTTTATCAACCAAATCATGCGTGAACGATCCACATGGCATGGTAGACATGATGGATTAATGAAATCACAAATAGTAATTTGGTACCAGTTTTGACAACAATACTACCGCTTCTTTCTCTGAATAGTACCTATTTTTATTAAATTGGTACCAACTTTTGGTCAATGAAAATGGATTATTCAATTGTGGTCAACATTTGCAATAATTGGTACCAGATCTACAATAAGATAGTATCAACTTTGTGGTATCTCCATACCAGATATAGGCTCTTTAGTACCAACATCGACGAACATAAAAAAACACCAAATTTCGTTCTCACGTGATGTTTATATGAACCATTATCACTCTCACATTAGTTTCTATGAGATTTATAACGTCATTAATTAAGTTTAATCGTAAATTGATCACGAACTCAACACACTAATGAGAAAACATTACTAATACACTTCATCTCGTTGAATGACACACTTCATCTCGTTGAATGACAACACTTCATCTCATTGAATGATCATAATGACTACTCCAAATTCTACTTATATGTTTTAACTTCCACTATTTCTCAACCAAATCATGCGTGAACGATGGACGTGACATGGTAGACATGGAGGATTAAACAAATCACGATTACTAAAACGGTACCAGTTTTGACAGAAATAGTACCGCTTGTTCTTCTGCGTAGCACCTGTTTTTAATCAATTAGTACCTACTTTTGGTTAATGAAAAGGGATTACTTCAATTTTGTTAAACATTTGCATAAATTGGTACCAAACCTAGAGTAAAATAGTAGCAGCTTTATGATGTTTTAGTACCATATATCGAGTCTTCAGTACCAACTCCGACGAACATAAAAAAAATTGAATTTCGGTCTGAAGTGATGTTTACATGACCAATAATCACTCTCACATTATTTTCTATGAGATTTAAAATGTGTTTAATTAAGTATAATCGCAAATTGGTCACGAACTCAACACACTAATGAAAAAACACTACTAATACACTTCAGCTCATTACAAGACACACTTCATCTTATTGAATGATCATACATGACTACTCAAAATTCTACCTATATGTATTAACTTCCACTATTTCCCAACCAAGTCACGCGTGAACGATGCAAGTGACATGGTAGACATGGAGGATTAAAGAAATCACGATTACTAAAACGGTACCAGTTTTGACAGAAATAGCACCGCTTCGTCTTTTGTGTTGTACCTATTTTTTATCAATTAGTACCAACTTTTGGTCAACAAAAATGGATGACTTCAATTTTGGTCAATATTTGCAAAAATTGGTACCAGACCTAGAGTAACATAGTACCGAAATTATGATGTTCTAGTATCAGATATCGGGTCTTAAGTACCAACTCCGACGAACATAAAAAAAAACTAAATTTCTTAAATTGGTACCAGTCTTACCGATAATAGTACCACAATTTCTTCTACGCAGTACCAGTTATTAATGAATTAGTACCTATTTTGTAGAAAGAACAAAACATGGATTACGTCAATTTTGGTCAACATTTGCAATATTAGTACTATACCTAGAGTAAGATAGTACTGCAATTATGTTGTTCTAGTACCAGATATCGGTTCTTTAGTAAAAATTCAGACGAACATTAAAAGAAATAAATTTCGTAAATTGGTACCAGTTTTATCGATAATAGTACAACATTTTCTTCTCTGCAGTACCAGTTCTTGATCAATTAGTACCAATTATGTAGAAAGAACAAAAAATGGATTATTTCAATTTTGGTCAACTTTTTTGTTGACCAAAATAGATAGTAATTGATTAAAAAGAGGTACTGTTTAGAAGAAAAGTGATACTATTATGAATAGAAACTGGTATCAGTTTAAAATTTAAAAACATAGCTTCCTTAAAACTGAACAAATTAACGTAATTCATATAAAAATATGTCAACTTTCTTTAATACGACCACAATCCATATAAACATATGTCGACTTTAATATGAGTACTTTCATAATTAACTAAACTGGTACTAATTTATACTCATTTATATATCAAATAGAAATTGGTACTAATTTATATAACCATTTATATTGAAACTGTGTTCTTTTTAGTACTTTAAAATGTTTATAACGTAATTCTCGCGTTTCAGTTCTTATACTACATAGCGCAAATAGAAATTCATGTTGTGTAAGCTATTAGAGTATAAATTTTGTTTGTTAGAAATATCAAAATATAATAATAAAATTGGGTGGTTAATTTAATAAATTATTTTAATAATATTATATGAAACTAAAGTTTAGAATAAGATAATAGTTGAGTATTGTAATGAATAAAATATGTGGGTTTTACTTTGGCATGAAATGTTCCAATTTAAATGGTATGAATGTAAGTGTATTTAATTTTGAAAATTAAATAAGTGGTATGAATTTTTTTGGTATGAGTATGAAAGTCGAATGTTAAGTTGATTTGTTAAGGAGATATGATTCTCAAATTTTTAGAATATTCCTATAATAACTTGTCATAAGATATTGATGATAATTTTTATAAATTGCCCCTATATATAATTTTCGAATGCGCTGAACCTAAGTGGCAGATTCGTATGCTCATAAGTTTATTTGACATAATCATATGCTTTGTATTGCCGCATGTACATGTTTCAGGCTTGAAATTATCATAACCTAACTTAGGTTTTATTTTTTCTTAAGTTACCATATACTAATTTCACTTTTTTTTTTTAATCTAATTCTCATAACAATTGTTATATATATGTATTCTTTTTATTTTTACATCTTTATAATTTTTTATTTGTATTTTATTTTTTGTATATTATATCTCGAAATAATCATATGTTAATCGTTTTCAATTTGACATCCATATTGCATATATAAAATAAGAAATAATTAAATGTATCGTTATAAGATTTAAAAATCACTCTCACATTAGTGTCTATGGGATTTAAAATGTTTTTACATATATCAATTGACATCCATATTGCATATATATAATAAAATAATTACATCTGTCATTATAAATAAAACAATATTTATCAGAAAAACTAATTTCGAAATATGAATACAACATCAATTATTTTATAACAATTATAATAAAAATATAATTCAATAATATTATACTTATTATTCACATGTATTTTTAAATATATGATAAAAGTTTTACCAAAATATTTATTTAGTGGAACCACATATGTATTCAAATTAAATTTTTGAATAAAGAATTTTAAAATGACACTTATTTTAAAACAGAATAATGTAAGTTATTATCAGTTATGTATACTGTACGAATTGTGTACTAATTTTAAATAGACATATTTTATATATTTTTCACAATTTCAATGGTACTTTAGTATCCAATATCGCGTCTTCAATACCAATTCCAACGAACATAAAAGAAACATTGAATTTCGGTATTTAATGATGTTTATATTGCTCAAAATCACTTATGCATTATTTTCTATGAGTATTTGAATTGTATAATTAAGTTTACTTGACATGTGGTCATGAACTCAATAGAGCTTTAATTTTGGAATTTAGAAATATTTTGATTTTATTTTTAGGTAATTTTCATTTTATGGAAACAAATTTGTCTTTTAATTTCAATATAAATAAAAATCATCTCTCAATATATCCACAACCGCAATATTCCATATTTATTGCAATTAAAATCACTTAGGTGACACATTCCATATATGAAATAAACATGATATATCACGCATTAAATTGGTTGATATCCTATCATAATAGTTATTTGTTTTCTTTTAAAAAATAAATGATGTTCTTAATTTTCAACAAATAAATATTTAAAATTGTAGTCCTTCTTGACGCACGGGATTTCACAATAAATAATATAATCTTTTTTTAACGGTCATTTCTACTGAAATTATATTCCTTTTAGTGTTTTAAAATGTTTATAACGTAATTCGTTGCATTTTGGCTCTTATACTATGCAGCGTAAATAAAAATTCGTCTTGCGTAAGCTATTAGAGTATAAAATTTTATTTGTTATAAATATCAAATATTTGCATATAGTAAAATTGTGTTGTTAATTTAAAAATTATTTTAATAATATTATATGACACCAAATTTTGAATAAAATAACAGGTGAGTAATATGATTAATAAAATGAGGGCGGTTTTATTTGACATGAAATGTCCAAATTTAAATGATATGAATTTCATTTGATATGGATAAAAGTGTATTTAATTTTGAAAATAAAATAAGTGTTTTGGATTTTATTTGGTACGCGTATGAAAGTCGAATTTAGGTTGATTTATTCTAAAATCATGGAGATATAATTCTTAATTTTTAGCATATTTCCATAATAACTCGTCATAAGATATATTAATAAAAAATTTATAAATCACTCCTATATAGACGCATATGCTTCATAAGTTTATTTGACATAATTATATGCTTTGTATTGACACGTGTACATGTTCGATTTTAGGCTTGAGAATTACCATACACTATTTTTAGTTTTTTTTTTTCAAGTTACCAGTTACTACTCTTATTCTTTCTTATTTAATTTATATAATAATTGCTATAATAAATATGTGTTTTTTTATTATTTTTAAATTTTTATAATTTTATATTTTTATTTTATTTTTTGTATGTTTTATCTCAAAATAATCATATTTTATTGATTTTAGATTTGACATCCATATTGCATATATAAAGTAAAAAATAATTACATCTATCATTATAAATAAAACTATATTTATTAAAAAATAATTTCAAAAATATGAATACAACATAAATTATTTTATAACAAATATAATAAAAATCTAATTCAACAATACACCATAAAACAATTATTTTAATGCGTTTTACCATAGATTTTAAATAAAAAAAAGAAAATTAAGTGCAAAAATACGAACTACATTTTGAATTAATTATTACTTTTTAGTTATTCATTATTTTTTTATATTCGTTATCCATAATTTTACAATATAAAAAGAAATTATTTTAATTTTTTCTATTGTACAAATATTAATATATTTACATACTCGTATAGACACGGGTATCGTACTAGTGAATATATATTCCTCTTAAAAATTAGATAGATCTTTGAGTAAATATTTTTTAATAAAATTTAAAATATATAATTTAATTTTAGAGAATTAGTTGATAAATTTAAACAACAAAAATATAGATTTATAGATTTAGTATATATATTAATATAAAATAAAGATTAGTAAAAAATAAATTCTTTTATTTGGATAGTTTATACAAAATAAATTATATTAATTAATAAAAAATTAAGAAAAATTAGTAGTAATAAGAGATAAATAGTAGAAAGATGATAAAAAATAAATAATAAAAAAAATAAATGGAAAGAGAGAGAAATTATATAAAGATTGTAGTGGGAAAAGAGAAATGATAAAATAATAGGGTTAATTGCACCAAACCCCCCTGTGTTTAACGAAATGTGCGCGTTTCCCCATTGTGTTTTAAAAACTGCACCAGACCCCCTTGTGTTTAAGTGACCGATGCAAACGCTTCCTTTTTTCAATTTCTTGTTAACGGCGTTAATTTTTATACAAAAACCCCGTTATACCCTTCCAATATCGTGAGAAATTCAATTTTAAAAAAAAAAGGTGGTCCGCAGGTTCGAACCTGTGACCTCACATGAGCATGTAAAGCAAGCTACCACTACACCACTCAAGCTTGAGTGTTAAATGTGGTAAAGTTTAATACATAGGCATTACATATGGATAAATTCATTTAATTTAAAAGTAATATAAATCATATTAAATTAAATTATTAAAATATAAATATATTATAAATTAAAATATAATGAACCAAGTTATATAAAATTAACAAACGAGAATATAAAAATAACTTATTATATTAAACAAAAACAAAATAATAAAAATAAATTATATTTAAATTTAAAAATCAAAGTTAAAATAATAATATTTATTAAATTATATTCAGATTATTTTTATATTTTATTATTTGTTGTAATTTATATTATTTTATTGCATTGTTCATTTTATATTATCTTAGTTAACAAACTTTATTTATTTTGTTTATCTTAAGATAATGTAATCAAATTATGTTAAATTCTAATAATAAAATTAGAAATTAAATTATTTTTAAAAAAATAAATCATTTACTAAAAAAATTATAATTTATTTCGATTTTTTTAGTGATATTGTATGTTAGAGTAAATTATATTAACGTATTTGCTAAATTGTGTTTTCTTTA
>CACSLK010029771.1:728945-742578 GCA_902706635.1 Striga hermonthica | reverse complement strand
ATTTTACTTTACAATTTTTATACTTTATTATCTTATAAAATTTTTAGTTTAATTGTGTTTATTTTATATTTAATTTTATTATCATTTTTTTAATTTAAAAATTTAATAACTAAATTATTTTAGTAATTAAATATTAAAAATTTATTTATCTTTAATTCGTGCTACTATATATTAAATTTAATCTTACTTTATTTTAATTTAATTGTTTCATTATTTTTATGTTAATTTATTTTATTTCAAGTTATTATTATTAATAGTTATTTAATTTATATTAATTTACGTATCATATTTTTATTTATTTTATTTCCTTTATTTTTATTTTATTTAATCATTTCCGTATTGTATTATAAATATATGTATGTTAAATAGATACCACAACAGTCATGTAGTCTAGTGGCTTTTGTGGCATGCTCTCTCTTGAGCATGCTGGGTTCGAGTCCCATTGCCTACACTTTAAATTTTTGGCTTTTTCAATAAGATTCAGGAGGGTAAAATGGTAAATTAATTATTCTGAAAATAGAAAAATCGAATAAATCTCGCAGTTAGAGAAGGTGTCACACACGCGCGGTTAACTTAGACGGAATGGGGGAATCGTGCAACAATTACATAGACACAAGGGGGTCTGGTGCAGTTTTTAAAACACAGTGGGGAAACGCGCACATTTCGTTAAACACAAGGAGGTTTGGTGCAATTTACCCTAAAATAATATGTAAAGTGGAATTTACGTAGGGTGATGTCATTTGTATATTTATTTTTGATTTATTTAAAGAGGAGGGAGTTAAGTGGAAGAATAATAGAGGAATGGGGAGTGAGTGGAAGTTATTTTGTATGGGGACTGACAAAAAAGTTTTAAAAATGATTGAGGATTTATTTGGAAGTCTCCCTTTAAAATATTTGATAACTACAATATTTGGTGGAAATTACTGTAATCTTAACATTTTCATTCAAATGTAGATTGATATATGAAATGGAATAATTGTTTTGTGCATCGTATCAATAAATCAAATTTGAAATGAAAATAAAATATATCTATGCGATTTCATAATAGCGAAATATTTTATAATCATTTACTATATTGTAAGTACAGTTAATAAGCCTCACACAATTTTAATGTTAAAAGTAGTGATTTTTTCTTACAAAATTCTACTAATTTAATTCAGGGGGCATATTATAAGCTATACGAAAATCAATTTATAGATATATTTTAAACTAATAAAAGTTTATCGCACATATCATTAATTCTCATAAAAATTAGCTATCCAACATAAAATTCCATTAATTCCAAAGTGATAGATACAATATATTAGCTAAAAATTGTGCTATTTTCGTATGGAGAATAATTTTTTTTGGAAAAAAAAATATCATTTGCAAAATTGTATGGATAATAAATACTTATTTATCAGGATAAACATTATTATTTATCACATGCTCATTTTAGCTAACCGTATTTAATGAAGAAAAAATATTATATGCTTATGATATTCAAATTTCAAAATTCAATTAATGTTTAAATTTTTATATATAGCAAGTAAATTCTAGTATTCTTTTAAAATACATGAATGTTATATATTATAGTGTTTTGTATTGTGGGGAAGATTTTATTTATTTATTATTTTTGGTAAATAAAATTGAAATATGAGGTACTTTACTTGCACATATCCTTGAAACAAACATATTTTATATATTTTTTTTTGGTACAGGGACCTTCCGGTTTTCGGATCCACAGTGGAACGTAGGTCCGCATTTCATGACTTATTCATAGAAGTTTCAGTTATCTCTTAGATTCTTTTTTATTTTTTTTTTTAAATGATAATTTGATGTGGGATTGAATCTATGATTATCATCAAATTTTGAATAACCAAATCGGTATCCTTTTCCTATTTTTTGTCTGATACATTTTAGCATCAATATGTAAAATAAATAAATAAATAAAAAACGTTATAAGCAATATTTTCATAAGTTTATAAAATCCTAACAATCTTTTTTTTTTTTTTTTTTTTGGAACGATAGATGCTCTATTAAAAGTACAAAAGTGCAAAAATTACAGACTACAAGATCCCAAAAGGATAATGATGGACCCCAACAGGGTAATAGTACAGGGGCCAACGACCCAAACTAAAAACACACCTAAAACACCAGAAAACAGAAGCTGAGAGGACACGCACATGGCGACCTAAATAACTCAACAAACGACAACAAAGGCAAATGAGAAACAGAGCCACTGCACACTGCCTAGCCTGTAATCAATACCAAAACTAAACCACACTGAAGCAGAAAGCGCAACTACCAAAAGAGATGGAACTAAACAAACTAGACACAAAAACTAACAAAACAAAAGCAATCCTCCCCCGGAAGTCTGATGAACCGAACCAACAGCTACATCCGACCCTCGACCAGGCCCCTAGCCAGGACCCACCCCCGAAACTGCACGAGGCCTATACAAGAGGCAGGCCCCCGCCCCCAAACCTGGCCAAAGAGCCCAAACCCTCAAACCGAGGGAGAACCAGCATGGCAACCCCAACCAGTACAACCGAGTCCTGCTAACACCAATAGCCAAACTTGGGTGTACCGGATCCCACTCCTCCCCAACAGCTGAAAGAGGCAGGATAGTCGCCCCATGCCCGAACCCCAGCCCCAACAGCAGCCACACACATCGCACAGTAGCCACCGGGGCCCCAACCCAATCGCCGCCCAACGAGAACCCCCGACTTCCCCGAAACAACCCAACCTGCTCCCCTCGCCGGAAACCCAACCCACAGACCACAGCCACCCACCTCAGCCAGGCACCTTCCCCCGAATCAGACCAAGCAACCTAACTCCGACAAATCAAATCCAAACCACAAGCCCCATCCGGAACCTCCATCAACCAAAACAACCCGAACCCGACGACCAAGGGAGGAAGCAACCACGCGAAGCAGATGCCCCTCAGACGCCACCGAAAAGGGGGAAACCCGGAAATGAGCCGGAACAGGGAAGACCGGAGGAAATCGTCGGCGGGGATGGGCGGGCGGCCAGAGACGGCCGCTAATCCGACCACCCACCGCCGGAGGAGATCCACAGAAGGCAAATCGGCGTCCGCAAGGGTTACTGAGGAAGAGAGGAACTCTTGTATTCTATGATTTGAACTTTTTATATCTAACAATCACTATATCTAAAATACATAAAATTGAAAATAAACAAAATTGAAATATTTTTCTGCCAAATATCAAGTTTTGAATTTTAATAATTTCCAAGACATATTTAGGCAGTGATTCTCTTATAGGGGAGCGATTTATTCTCTTTGAGGGGAGCTCGAATTCTCTTGGTGAAGGGCAGAATTCCGTTCATTTGGAAAGGATTAATTCCATCGTAGGTTGGCTTTTTTGTATCTCAACATTCTTTCCGAAATTGAGCTGCAGCGGCGGATTTAGGGTTCATGGATTTCGATGTTACAGGCGCTTTTTCTTCGTCTAAGGCAAATGAAGATTTGGGTAGCCTTCTTCAAAATATAGCGCTTTCTGAATCTGAAGCTAACAATATTGACCTTCGTGATGAGGATATCAAAATCAGTGCCACTGAATGCAAGCGTAGCCTTTTCGGTAAAATCATATGTGATCGGAAAGCTAGTCTATTTGGAATTCGCCGCGCTATGGGAACTATATGGCAAATCCAAAGCCAACTGGAGATTAAGGAATTGAGAACCAACTTTTTCCACTTCCTTTTCGGGAGTATGGAGGATAAAGCTTGTTAGAGGTATGCTGTAAAAACTCCTATTTACAGATTCTATCAATTCCATTTTGATCTGGCCATCATGTTTCCGTCAAAGTACATATGCTTGCAGTTTATTTATTTATGCAATCATACTCCATGTCTTATATTGAGGTAGCGTGGTTCGAAGAGTTTCGGACAGAAATATCACCTATCGATTCCTTATAAGACTAAGCTATTCATTCACAGTCTAGACTGGCAGTGAGACCTCACATGGAAAAAGACTGTAGTGTATTCTTGATTCAGTTGGTCTTTGACTGAAGGATTACACTAGCACTTATGTTAAGTGTTGAACTGGATCACGGAAGGATAAGATTATGAGACTCACTGACCGTTGTTGTAATCTAGACCTTCAGTAATTGATGCGTACTCTTATGCTGTAAGATAATATAAAATGGGCATATGTATTCATTACTTATTTATTTGATTTATCAGGGGTGATTCATATTATACTAGGATGACATACTCGGTATTTTGGTAAATAAGTGTGTTTACATGATATTCCGTTATAAATTATTTACGGTCACTGTGTCCCAGTGCGATGGGTTGATGACGTCCCCGAAATGAGCTCAAGAAGGAATATTATGTCAAGCCCTGCAGGCGGATGTGTTATCCGACATAATGATTAAGGATCTGAGTGGTACTAGTTTCGGAAATGAATAAGAAGTTGATTAATTATTTTGTCTGTAATTTAATTAATCAACGGACGTTATATCTTAAACATGGGGAGATAAATCGATCAATTGGATTAATATATTTAATCAGTGGAAACGAATTAATTGTAATTCGGAGCTAAATGGGGAGAGCAATAATATTACTCTAGTGGAATAATTTATTATTTAATTCCAATATTAGGAATTAAGAATAATTTTATTCTATATTAATTAATTTAATTAGGAAAATAATATTCCTACTAGGATCTTCTCTAGGGATTAGGAGACTAAGGAGTCTTCTAGAAGATGAAGATTAGTAGGAGATATATTTCCAACATTAGATTATTAATTGGAGTAGAATTAGGATTCCTAAATTAGGAATTAATTATATTCCATAATTCCCTAAGGATGAGAATATTCCTTCTAGAATATTACCTAGGGTTAGGAGACTATGGAGTCTTCTAGAAGGTAATTAATTATTAGAAATATTATCCTAGATGGGAAAAGGAGATGGAAGATAATAAGAATTCCTAAACCTAAAGGAATAAGCACATATTTAACACCTCCTTTAGGTCCCTATTGTAGCCTATAAATACACTAGGTCCCCTAACCTCTTGGAATAGCTATTTACGTTTTTCTCCCCGAAGGGCTGGAGAAATTCGGCCTCTTCAAGTGAGAAAGAAAGAGAGAGATTCTTCTTCAAGAGAAAATTCGGTTAGCGCCGTAAGGTCTTAGAAGAAGATGATCAAGAGGTTTTGGGAAATCTAATAAATCGCTCCACCAAGATTTGTTAGATATCGTGTAAAGGTCATACAATAGAAGATTCGAAGGTTGTTATTTCGTATCTCGAATAAATATATTTCCCAGATTCGTTCGTCTACTTTGTTGAAGGTCTGCGTTAAATTAACGCAACACCGTGTGTAGCGCGATTGTGTGCGGCTCTGTCTTCTCTGTGCGAGGTCGCGGGTTCGATCCTTCTCCTTGCGGAAGTAGGTTATTTTTTTGGTTCCAAGCGCGCGGGCTTTCTGGCCCGCATACGGCCCGCGCGCGGCCCGCTCTTCTCTCTGAGTCCAGCCCGCGCCAAGCTCGATCCCAGCCCGCGTGATGCCCCAGTTCTGCAGCGCGTTTCCTTGGCCCAATTGCAGTGCGTCCGCGGCCCAAATGCTCCAGATAGCCCAGATAGCAGAGTCCTGGCCCAGATGCTCTCTAGCGCGGCCCAACGTCGTTGTGCGCGGCCCAGATGCAGTCGAAGCGGCCCTGCGCGCGGTCTAGTAGCCCAGATCGGCCCAGCAGCGTGGCAGCATGGTTCAACCCGGTTCAGGTGGATCCAGCAGCTGCGGTTCGTGTCCAAGGCGGTTCCCGACTGGTCTGAGGAGTCCGATTCACTTACCGAAGGTCCGAGACGATCCGATGAGCCTGATGAGCGATTGGAGCACCATGGTGACTCGATTAGAATCGAGAAAGGCCAAGTCTAGCCGCCCATTAGACTTTGGTGTTCAGACGATCTCCATCAATGGAAATCAGAAACGTCTCAGAGTCGGCAAAAATTTTTAAACCGTAAGTCCTGATTCTAACTATAGATTCCGCTGCATTAGGATTTATTATTCAATAGATTTGAATGTGCACATTGTCGACGTTCCTCACAGAACCCAACAACTGGCATCAGAGCCCAGGTTAATTCGACTTTGTGCACTATTCGAATTAGGACTTGCGTGATATATGTGAATTAATTGTGTACAGACGCAGCGCATAATAGATTAGAATTGCAAATAAGTATGTTTGCAGGTATTCTTGATTCCGACTATTATGTCCCGCATGTATGTTTGTTTTTAATTCATGTATGTCGTTTTATAAGCCTCGGAAATGTCGAGGATTTTTGGGTTGGTGAATGCTTGTAATAATTTATTCGCGTGGTGGGACACCGCATAGTTTAAATGCTTTACTAGATCATTCATGTACGACCCCTGCGTGGGGCATAGGATCAATGTATGTAATTTATATTATGTAATTGTTTGTTGGACCCAGTGAGCGCGGACATCTCTCGACGAGACGAGGCAGGCTACCCCGCGAACCCGTAGTTGATGGGATACGTGGTACTGTGCAAATGCAGACATACTCGTAGGCAGCTTGCTGTCAGATACGAGCATTGTTAAGGTGTTTGCAAACGGATACGCACGAACCCAGGTCAACAGAAGTACGGGCGACGGCGGCAGTAGGCACACGCCAACAGAGGAGACTCGATGGCGACTTTCCCGATGACGACTTGTTCAAGACGAAAAGTGGGAGTCACGGCGAAAAAGGAAATTCCAAGTCCTGAATCGGAAAACCCAGTTCAACAAGGACTAGACTGCGTTTCCCGAAAGATTGGAGATTGATTAAAATGGCTATGATAGTTGGATCTTAGTTCCTCGTTTATTATTGCCTATTAATCATGCATGTCCTTATGTGATTTAATTGCTTTATGTGCAAATTGAATTATTAGGAGCATGTTTAAGAAAATCCCTTTAAACTAAAAATTATATTAAGTGTGTAATGGGTTGAAATAAATAACATCCAAGGCCTCCATTATAGGTTTGTCAGTGAAGTGATTTAAATCGAGCCCAAAGGACGTTTTATTTCACAGTTCACAAGGACGAATCTCCTTCGGGATGGTTATAGTGAGCTATTTCAAAAGCGTACGGGTCACCCAAAGGTGGACGTATAATTTTGGTAGTAAACTTAGTACCAATTAATGGCTTACACTTAAAGTGCAAATAATTACAATATTCCCAAAGAAAAAGGTCGTTTTTATTCTTATAAAATTTATTTATAAGTTGATTGCGATGGCCAAAAGATCGACCAACTATTAGTTAAGTATTGCTTGGCAGTATGTTAAGCTAATGGGATTTATCCCTCCTCTTGCGACGGTTTGAACTGTAGACGTCCACACTCAGTGGCCTGCGGGGATTCGGTGTTTTGAGGTGCCGGTGAATATATTCAAATGTTGTTTTGAAGGGATCAATATTTGATGATTCGAAAACACTTGACTGAGTAAAGACTATGTTTGCATGATCCCAGGAATTCAAAATGTCTTTTCAATCTGTTGTCCGTAATACTCAAAGATAATTTACTTGTTCAAACATGATTAGAAATAGATCTTGGATAGTGTCTTGTTTTGCTGAAGAATACAAGCCGAATGGCATGTGTATCTGGTTTAAGCGAAATAGACATAGAAAGATGAACTGTCCTATCCTTAATACAAGAAAGATAAATCTTATTCACTGGGAAGTCGAAGCATTTTAAGTGGTGTTATCTATCAGTGCCTGGTATATAGATACGTAACCACTAATTATGTAAAAAGGTTTCAGTGAACCAATCGACACGTGAAGGATAGATTACTATCTAGAATGGGCTAGCTACGGAAGTAGCAACTATTACAGTGGGAGTTATCTATTAAATAGATTTTTTAGTTTTCGAGTAATTGTCTTTTCGTGCCAAATTTTAGAAAGAATTCATATTCAGTAAATTGTGTATGGATGAAAACATGATGTTTTATCTATTTGGTACGTATGTAGACGATATGCTCAGTGAACCAATATGTCTCACAGTGCAGTAGGTGAAATTAGTAACACGTCGACTAGAACCAATAAGAAGAAAAGGTCCTTCAATAAATGAATCATTACGTTAATTTGGCATCTAGTGTTTGGGATTTTAGTATTGGTAGAATTCAAAGGTGGATAGCCATTGAACTCAAGGGTTCTTTGGGAATGGATGAAACTATCAGACCTACGAATTATATTTGGTAGCTAAATCACAAAAATGACCTTTTGAAGGTCAAGGGTTAGAAGCTAAATAAATGTTAAGGTTGGTTCATCCGATTTGTGAAGTATTATGATTTTAGGACAAAAGGTAGTTTCGAATATTTTTCTTCTAAGAATTTTGTTCAAGACAGGGTACATTAAGTGACATTCCATAAGCTTGAGTACTTTGAGGAAGGACAATGGCGGTTATGGAAATATGTCGAGATTAATGTATCAGTGGCATTACGATTAAAATCGTAGTGACTAATACCTTTTGGAAAATCATAGAAATACTTATTGGATGTTGAGATTCGATCTCAACGTGTTTCACCTGGTTCATCTGAACAGGACGGTGCAACAGACCGAAGGAAAATGTCTCTCTAGAAGGTTGGTTATGTCAATGATGAGTTATTAAGAATTTCGCTTTTTCGTATTGGAGTTGTGCAAATAGCAGGATAAGTTTTGAACATAATTGTAACACCCCGCCTAATTATTTCTAGAATTTATAAAATCAGAGTAAAATTTTTGCTTTTTATTTTCGAAAAACTCTTAAACTTTATTTTCGAAAATACTCATACTAAATTGCGGGATGCTACTAACTTAAACTCTTTCTCATGCAGACGTAAATAAATACATACAACCTAATCAAATCCGTTATATAAAGGTACCACGGAGATAAAGGCATTATACATGCATAAGTCTGATAATCTCATAATACATACTAAGTCTGAAATGTGCGGAAGCTGAAACATAATATGTCTACGCATAGTAATGATAGTACATGTTCAATAAATGACATGCAGATGCGTTACAAAAAGACTGCTAATGACCATGACCACCACTGAAATCTCACGCGCCACGCGCCGCTCCGTCACCTGAAAAATGTAATGGGGGCGTGAGCAAAACCACTATGCTCCGCAAAGACCAGTACTTAATTATGCAACATCGTTAATAACAATATCATGACTTTAAGTATATAAGAACTGATCTGAACTGAAACTGTAACTGGGGCATCTGGTGGTCATAAAGACCCTGGGGCTTAAAAGCCAATCATGTGCACACTCCGGGGGATCATTAAGGCCAATTAAGGCCTCCCTCAGAATCACGGGGGATCATTAAGGCCCGCCACGGCCTCCCTCATGATGATCTAACTATTTCTCATACATACCTCGGACATGGTACGGAAATTAAAGATGATGTATAACCAGTACGTGACCCCCACCTGTTAAGCTGCTACTGCTAGGCAAGTGCTGACTGACTGGTAGCTGTCGGAGGCTCGACTCTCCTTAAGCTACATAAATATTTGAGCAAAATGTACTAAGTACTAAGCTCAAACTGAAAATTTGATTCTTTTTATTATCTGATTTTACTAGGTTCTCTTGCTCGATCATTTAATATGAATTTAGAGGATTTGAGCTATTTTGGAAAGATTTGTTGACTTTGAGGCATTCTAGAGTTCTTTGAAACATTTTTAAGTCTGGTCTGCTTATCTGATTTATCTGGTCTAACTTATCTGACTGGTCTGATCTTATCTGATTTATCTGGTCTAACTTATCTGACTGGTCTGATCTTATCTGACTGGGTTCGGAAAAATACTGAAACTCGGTTCACGCTCAAACCGATATTCCGAACTGCTATTCTCGAATCGTTCAGACTATCCAGACCGATTCGACTGAACTGGACCGGTGGCTCAGTCTGAGCTGGCCGGTTGCTCGTCTGACTAGGTGCAACTCGGTTTAACTGTGGTCCGGGTACATACGCACGGACACGACATCCACCGACGCACAACTTTTCTACTCGGATCAGGAGTTCATCTGGACTGACCGGGAAAAGGCCAAACTAGGGTTCTCTACTCAACCGGCTATCTATCCCGGTTCAAGTCAAAACTTTAAGTTCATCGTGATTTCTAGTGATTTTAGCTAAATCTCAACCGGATAAATTTTAGGGTTCTCACCAAAGCAGCTAAAGTTCCGAATTTGTAGGCATACCAAACAACCTCTAAAAATTATGAAATTTAACCCACGTCATACTCAGCATTTATAAGATTTTTCGTGAAAGTGCATCGAATTTCGAGGTCTTTATCATATTTATAAAAAATCGGGCATTTCAGCTACTTATTCAAAAATCCAGTTAACATACTAAACGAGCACCAAAAATTACGAAATTAAAACCTAGGCCTCAAGTCAGCTATACGAATTTTATCACGCTAGTTTCGCATTTTTCCGGGCAGCAACCAATATTTACGGAATTTAATGTCATTTAAGCCGATAAATTCACCATAAATCTTATAATGCTCGAAATCACCTCCCGTAAATTTTAAAATTCATTTAAATACTCAATTAAGCTCATGGAGTAAGGTTTAAGACGATATACCTCTCGAAAGGGTCAAATCGGAAGTCGAAAAAATTAAAACGGCTAGGGAACGACCCGGTTGTGCTCGGGTCTACTCAGATCTAGGCTATGGGCTCGGTTTTTGGGCTGAGAGTCGCGGATCCGGGCTGCTAGGCTGCTGTCCGGGTGGTTTTGACTACTCGGGTTGGGTCCGGTGCAAAATCCGAGCTCGGGCGCGCGTGGGAGAGAACTGGTCGCGCGTGAAGGTCCGGGCTGCTGCAAATGGACGCTGGCTGGTCGGGAATGGTGCTGGTCGGTTCGTACGGACGTCGGGCCGTGGCTGACAGGTTTTTGGAGCAGCTGTGAACGGGTCGCGGGCTGGTGTACGCGTGAACGGGCCGCAGGTCGTTGTGCGGGCTCGAGCTAGGAGATGGCGGGCTGAGGTCGCAGTGATGCTGGTGGCTCGTCGCCGGTGCGGTTTTGGCCAGAAAACGGAGCTGCTGTGGACTGAGCTCGCGATGGTGGAGAGAGAAGGAGCTGCGGGCTGAACGGGTCGCGGGCTCGAGGTGAGGAGCTGGGATGCTGAGCGGCCCGAAAACGTGGAGCTGGGGTTGGGCTGAGGCCGTGGTGGCACTAGTGGCTCGTCGCCGGCGGCTGTTTGGCCGGAAAAACGAGAGCTCGCCGGAATAAGGGTCAAGCCATGGTGGTTGGAGGAATAAAGCTCATTTCCTTTAGTGTTTGAAGATGAATCTAGAAGACTGGGGTTTTATGCTCTTATTGGGCTTAGTATCGGGCCTAATAGATTGGGCTCGATTTTTAACGACTTGGGCTCGGATATATAATTGCTACTAGGCTCGATTATTTAAAATACTACTTGGGCTTGAAAATAAATAAATTATGCAATTAATATTAATAATTCTCTGCATAATTAAAATAATACTAATTTCGATAAATAAAGTCGAGCTACTAATATAATTTTGGTCCGGGGCATACAATCTATCCTCCTTAAAACATTTTCGTCCCCGGAAATGACAAAACTAAACATAAGGCCAACTCGACTAAAACTAGAAACTGAAAATACATAATACGATACTACTAATCAGAACTGGAAATCTGGAAAGCGAGCTCGAATCTCCTCCTCTCGCTCCCACGTGGCCTTGGCCTCGCCGTGGCGAGTCCACTGGACTCGAACGAGCGCTACATCTCTGCTCCTCAGCTGCTGAACCTTTCGGTCCAGAATAGCAATCGGCTGCACCTCGTACGTTAGGTCCTGCCCGACGTCAAGCTCACTGTAACTCAAGTTCGAGAACTGAGTGTTCCTATCTGGATACTGTATAGGTCTGCTCCGATCATAAAACCTGTCTCACTGGTACTGGTTCGCCATGGCGGTTCACCAAAATTCACTACGTGTCTTAGATAAAATCCAATACCAAACTTTTAGAAACTATACTTAGAAACTTTAAAAGAAGCTCATCTATTCTTTTAGTGTATCGCTCTAGCTATGGCGACACTCATGGACTTAAAGAGGCCTACTTCTCGGCTCTCTAACTAGCGTACCTTCCGCCACAAGGTGGCCGTAGGTACTACCTCACGTGTCAACACGGATCAACGTGAGACTCATTTAAGTTTCCCACGTGTTCGAGCTCGAGTACAACTCCTCAAACTCGAGGTGTGGAGAAATCGCTAAACATATCCCGAAAATTTCGACGACAAAGCCCCAAACGTTAGGCTTAGCTCACCATCTCGACTATAAGATGGAAATGGATGGGGTAACTATGTTGTAGTTTCTTTGCAGTTGTGACCCTCAGGTCATCTTTACTGTACACACTAGTCTACAAGTCTTTCTGTGGCTAGCATATACCCGACTTTCGTCGCTTCAAGGTTGTATAAATCTTTGTGTGGATCACTGATTTCTACTCCCTTGTCTGTCTGCCTGCTATTGACCTAAAAACATTCTCTCGCTATCTCTTTCTCGTATGTCAGCGATCCACACTCATGTCCGTACTAAAACGTACGATGTCATGTCTATTCTATTCTTCTATTAATTGCTTTAGTGGCAAATTGTACTTCTATACGGGTCTGTCATTCAGAACGCAAGCCTTTAAGCGTTCTGATCCTCTTTCTTAATTATATATCGATCTGTAAAACTGATGAGGACAGCTAACAATTGTGGTTCGACTCATCGTGACTCGGCTCCTGACGAGGCGGCACATTGCGTGCGGTATGCCACATGCGGTTTACCCACTACCCGGGGCCCACGGGCGCGGAATACCTGCATGCGGTACCTACGTGCGATGTACTTGCAGTGTCAGAGTCGCCTGCAATCACAACAAGGTCGCGTCCACGTCTTACGTTAGTAGCCTTATTGTACTGCGACGTACAACTTTGAATGTTGCCACGGCCGCTGACGCAGGAGCATGCTTGGGCCACGGCTAACGGAATTGGTGCGTTGACTGGTAGGATTGATGGACGCACGGGCGTTGGGCAGAGCGCAGGGGCGCGGCTCGATCGGACTCGGTGCACGGGCACGCACTCGGTGGCTTTGCCCCAATGATAGGGCGAAAGTGGGACAAGTGTGTGGAACATCAGTATGGGCTCTGGATACGTGCTAATGCATGCAGGTTGTGCTTGGATCTATCTGCTTCTTAGTACAATTTGAGTGTCTCACTGCTTAAATGGGTAAACTTTACCCAAGGGTACTAAAATCTTACTATTAAGGCTTCTCTGTTCTCTATTTCTTTTACCACGGTTGCTCTTCTTTACATTATGTCTCAGTTTAATGTTGGAATACTGTTCTCTGTTGTTGAGGATCCTTCTACTTTGCTCGCTAGACAACTCTCTTAAGTTGTCTTTACGCTTACTACTTATCTGTTTCTTCATAATTTCTTTCTCAAAGCCTAATTCTAAACTAGTGATGTCGAAACACCACCAATACTTAAAGATGATTTTATCATCGCAACTTTCACGTGCTTTCTGATCTTGAGGCATCGGGTCCCTCGACTTCTGGTGGAAGATGTCCGAGCTTCAAGTAAATGTTGGAACTTGCGGTTTTCCCTCATGGGGTCAACAATTTTTCGGCTCTCGAAGGTGAATACTTACTCTCCTCCTTGAGTCTACTTAGCT
>CACSLK010029771.1:706334-721175 GCA_902706635.1 Striga hermonthica | reverse complement strand
AAGTGTGTTTACATGATGTGCCGTTATAAATTATTTACGGTCATTGTGTCCCAGTGCGCTGGGTTGATGACGTCCCCGAAATGAGCTCAGGAAGGAATATTATGTCAAGCCTGCAGGCGGATGTGTTATCCGACATAATGATTAAGGATATGAGTGGTACTAGTTTCGGTAATGAATAAGAAGTTGATTAATTATTTTGTCAGTAATTTAATTAATCAACGGACGTTATATCTTAAACATGGGGAGATAAATCAATCAATTGGATTAATATATTTAATCAATGGAAACGAATTAATTGTAATTCAGAGCTAAATGGGGAGAGCAATAATATTACTCTAGTGGAATGTTTTATTATTTAATTCCAAGATTAGGAATTAAAAATTAATTTTATTCCATATTAATTAATTTAATTAGGAAAATAATATTCCTACTAGGATCTTCTCTAGGGATTAGGAGACTAAGGAGTCTTCTAGAAGATGAAGATTAGTAGGAGATATATTTCCTACATTAGTTTATTAATTGAAGTAGAATTAGGATTCCTAAATTAGGAATTAATTATATTCCATAATTCCCTAAGGATGGGAATGTTCCTTCTAGAATATTACCTAGGGTTAGGAGACTATGGAGTCTTCTAGAAGGTAATTAATTATTAGGAATATTATCCTAGATGGGAAAAGGAGATGGAAGATAATAAGGATTCCTAAACCTAAAGGAATAAGCCCACATTTAGCACCTCCTTTAGGTCCCTATTGTAGCCTATAAATACACTAGGTCCCCTAACCTCTTGGAATAGCTTTTTACGTTTTTCTCCCTGAAGGGCTGGAGAAATTCGGCCTCTTCAAGTGAGAAAGAAAGAGAGAGATTCTTCTTCAAGATAAAATTTGGTTACGCCGTAAGGTCTTAGAATAAGATCGCTCCACCAAGATTTATTAGAGATCGTGTAAAGGTCATACAATAGAAGATTCGAAGGTTGTTATTTCGTATCTCGAATAAATATATTTCCCAGATTCGTTCGTCTACTTTGTTGAAGGTCTGTGTTAAATTAACGCAACACCGTGTGTAGCGCGATGGTGTGCGGCGCTGTCTTCTCTGTGCGAGGTCGCGGGTTCCATCTTTCTCCTTGCGGAAATAGGTTATTTTTTGGTTCCAGGCTCACGGGCTTTCTGGCACGCATACGGCCCGCGCTCGGCCCGCTCTTCTCTCTGAGTCCAGCCCGCGCCAAGCCCGATCCCAGCCCGCGTGATGCCCGAGTTCTGCAGCGCATTTCCTTGGCCCAATTGCAGTGCGTCCGCGGCCCAAATGCTCCAGATAGCCTAGCTAGCAGAGTCCTGGCCCAGATGCTCTCTAGCGCGGCCCAACGTCGTTGTGCGCGGCCCAGATGCAGTCGAAGCAGCCCAGCGCGCGGTCTAGCAGCCCAGATCGGCTCAGCAGCGTGGCAGCATGGTTCAACCCGGTTCAGGTGGATCCAGCAGCTGCGGTTCGTGTCCAAGGCGGTTCCCGAGTGGTCCGAGGAGTCCTATTCACTTACCGAAGGTTCGAGACGATCCGATGAGCCTGATGAGCGATGGAAGCACCATGGTGACTCGATTAGAATCGAGAAAGGCCAAGTCTAGCCGCCCATTAGACTTTGGTGTTCAGACGATCTCCATCAACGGAAATCAGAAACGTCTCAGAGTGGGCAAAAATTTTTAAACCGTAAGTTCTGATCCTAACTATAGATTCCGCTGCGTTAGGATTTATTATTCAATAGATTTGAATGTGCACATTGTCGACGTTCCTCCCAGAACCCAACAAAGCTAAGGTTCTAAAGGGCACTCACTGGGTTTATGAAAATCAGTACTTAATCTTGGCAGACTGGGAGGAAGGTATGACCGAGAATATCAGCGCTTTCCAGAGCTTCAACTATGGGTCGAAGTAAATAACATCCCCTTCAATTGGCTGTGTACCGAAGTGGGCTTAAAGGTTGGTAGAGTCTTTCTGAAAGTGAAAACGGCAACAGTGGTGAAGGCAGGAGGTAGTAGGGGTAGCATCTTAAGACTATTAGCTGTTATTGATGTTTCTAAAACCTCGTGTGTCTCATCTTAAGCTTTATGATACTCGAATTATTGATATCTTCCAATATGAAAGCTGGTTAATGCTTGATACTACTGCGGAATCATTGGGCATCTGGAGAGAGCGTGCATCAAGAAGATGGAAGACATTGATAATGGAACTCTTAAGGAAGGACAATATGGTGATTGGCTGCGAGCGGCAGATGGTCCTTATGGGTATAAATCTAACTCTTCTTTTAATGTAGATAGCCCTTCCTCTGGTAAGCAAGGCCAAAACCAGGATGTTCAACATGATCATAATGTGGACGGTGCTTGCTTCAAATCAGCTGGCAGCGGGGTTCAAGTAGGGAGTGGCAAAGAAATTAGTGTGGCTGAAAATATTCATCAAGAGGAACCACCTCCTATTACCCAACCCATTGCATCTGCTAAAGGCAAAGAAGTCTGTATTGCTGATGTTGAAGGCAGTCAGGGTCAAGAGATTCACCCTATTTTTGCCATAGCTATGGAAACAGAGGCTACTCAACTCTTCACAGGTAATTCTCAACAACCAGATACCAGTCCTATTGTCAAAAAAAGAAAAGGTTGGACCAGGAAGCCAATTTCTACAACGAGCATGGTTAATAGAGCTTTGAGAAGTTCCACTGCAAAATTAGATACTCCTCTCAAGAAGAACAAGAGAGCTTTACCTAATGGAGATGAAGGTGATCATGCTGTTGGGCAGAATTCACAATGAGGTAAGAAGTTGAAAACAGACTCTCTGCAGGTGGGGGTGGCCACCCTTGAGTGGCCCCCGAAGGATCAATGAAGCTTATGTAATGGAATTGTAGAGGGTTGGGTGGACCCTCTACAATTTCACAAATTAAGGAGTCTTCTAGACTCCACCATCCAAATTTTGTTTTCCTCTCAGAAACTAAAAAAACTAATAATTTTATTAAATCAGTTTGTAGAAAGATTGGCTTTAGAGATAGTTGGTATTCAGTTGAACCCCAAGGGCTCAATGGGGGTCTCCTGGTTTTTTGGAGAAAGGATCTGGTTATTAAGCAAGTTCAGAGCAATCACTTCAGTATTCAAATCCATGTGGCTTGCATCTCTAGGGAGGTAGATACTTGGGTGACTTTTATGTATGCAAGCACTGACAGAAGGGAGAGAATGATGCAATGGCAATTTTTAGAAGATGCTAAGGGGAATTGGGGGTATAATTGGATTCTGGGGGGTGACTGGAATGAGATCTGTGATGCCAGTGAGAAAAGGGGGGAAAGAAAAGGAATGCTAGGGATTGCATTGACTTCAGTGAGTTTATTTCTCGCATAGGAATGCATGAACTTCCATTGCTTGGCCACAACTTCACATGGGGAAATAATAGAGAGGCAGAAGGATTATAGAGGAGAAAATTGACAAGATATTTGTTTCTTATGGCAGGCTGGTAGATCATCCTCATGCTGCAGTGAAAAATATCTACAGGAGTGCCTCTGATCATAGACTGCTATTCTTAAATGACACTTCTCATCATCAAAGCAAGAGAGAAAAGAGATTTTTCTTTGATAAGAGATGGCTGAAGGGCTGGAATTAAAGATACTGTGAAGGAAGGATGGTCTTCTTCTCAAACAGGTAGCCCCATGTTTCAGGTGTCTGAAAAAATTAAGGCCACTAGAGTGGCCCTACTGAAATGGAGCTTCTTATTCAGACAAGATCAAATCAGTCAGAAGAAGACTATTTTTGAAACTTTAGACAAAATGAGTACCCTTGGTAATGACAGAGACTGGAACGAATGGCACAGGCTGAGAAATGAGCTTCATAATCTTACTAAGGCTGAGGAATCATTCTGGGCTCAAAAGGAAAGATTGCAGTGGCTCAGGGAGGGTGACTCGAACACCAAGTACTTTCATGCAGTAACCATGAAAAGAATAAGAATGAATGACATCTCAAGTCTTCTTGATGATCACAACCAACTCTGGGAAACTAAAGAAGAGATTCAGCTTCATGTTTGCAAATTCTATGAAGAGCTTTTCTCCACAGAGGGGTCTGTTGGGGATTTAGAAATGTTGAACCTCATTCCTGAATCTATCTCTCCTGATATAAATGATTCTCTCATTGCACCCATTACTAAAGAGGAAATTAAAGCTGCAGGTTTCAGCCTTGACCCAGGTAAAGCTCCTGGCCAGGATGGAATGAGCCCCATTTTCTTTCAAAAATTTTGGGAGATTATTTGTGATGATTTTTGTAAGGCAGTGCCAAGTTTCTTTGAATCTGGGAGAATACTTAAGAGTTGGAATCATACAGTTGGAATCATACAGTGATATCCTTAATCCCTAAATGCCTAAACCCAGACAATTTGAAGCAGTACATGCCTATCAGTTTATGTGGAGTGGCCTACAGAGTCATTGCCAAAATTCTGTAACTTAGAATCAAGCCCTGCATATCCTCTTGTATAAGTGAAAATCAAGCATCATTCATCCCAGGCAGGCAGCTGTTGGACAATTTTATCATTGCTCAGTAGAGTGTTCACTTTCTTAACAGACATACTTCAGGCAAGAAGAGTTATATGTTACTTAAAGCTGGATATGAAAAAAGCCTTTGACCGCATTAAAGGGGAAAGTGTTAGGAAAGTGATGCTGAAGATGGGTTTCCATGGTACTTTTGTGAATTGGATATGGGCTTGCATCTCCTCAACTACATTTTCTTTCAACATCAATGGTGAGCTGAAGGGCTACATATCAGCTTCTTGAGGCATCAGACAAGGTGATCCTTTATCACCTTACATTTTCATCATTATTTCAGAGATGCTCTCTAGATTGTTTAAGCATGAGGAAAGTACAAGTTCATTTGCTGGTTTAAGTATTGCCAAAAATAGCCCTGCGGTCTCTCATCTGATGTTTGCAGATGACACATTAGTTTTTTGTGAAGCCAATGAGAAAAATGCTAGAGTGCTAATGTCCATGCTGCATAAATACAAGCTGTTTACTAGGTTAACATTAGCAAGTCCACTATTTTCTTTAGTAGAAATTGCTCATCTGCTCAGAAGGATGCTATTTGTCAGTTGTTGGGTGATATTCAAACCCACAGGTCTACCAGGTAACTAGGTCTCCCTCTAAGTATTGGTAGATCCAAAAATGAGTCCTTTGAGTTTATCCTTAAAGCTGTTAGAGACAGAGTGGTAAGCTGGAAAAATTAGTTTCTCCCAGATGCTGGTAAGGAGGTCTTAATGAAGGCTGTGTTTGTTGGGATCAATGAAGATCTTGTTATGCACAAATCACGAATTCAATAGCAAAAGTTAAACCTATGCATAGTGGATCAAAAGGTTTGCGTAGAGAACTTACGGCTTAAAACTTATGGCGATCTGGCTGATCTTCTGGATGGTCGTACACAGCACACCAATGAATTGTTGACTGCAAATCGCGTCCTAGGATTGAACGAACAAGATCGGATCGAAAACTGGATCAAACGAGTGCAAAACAGATGAAGACAAGTTGCAGTCTAGGGACCTTGCGGCGGCGCGTGCGGGCGGGTGGGTGGTCGGACGGCTGCGATCTTGGCGGTTTTGGAAAGCTCTCGTCGAGACGGTCTTCTGGGTATACTGCACGCCTTGATCGGACCTCCGGTTAGTTCTGTACGACCAAATATATCTCGTCTCACTTTACCCAAAGATCTTCTACTGTATATCTCAAACACCTCTTAATCTTGTACCAGTGGAATAACAAGAAGAAGATAAAGCTCTGTGAATAGACTACCAACATAATATTATTGCACTCCCTTTTCCTAGCCCAATTTAAAATTGAGACTCCAATAATAATTACTCGATTTATCTCCCCATGTTTAAGATATAATGTCCATTAATTAATTCGATTACTGACAATCAAGAATTAATTAATTTATTATTATTTCACCGAAGCTAGCGCTCGTTCATCACATTATTACTATGCCGGAATTTAATCCACCTGCAGGGTTTAGCATAATAATCCTTCATGAACTCACTCCGTGGACATCATCAAACTAACGCACATGGTGACCGTAAATATCCTAACAGCACATCCTACATGTAGCAATATTACCCAAGACAGCGGGTCTATTGGCCCAGTTCACTAAGCCTCACCCATTTGAATCAAAGTAATAAATACTACACATATATGTATGTTTAATATCTTACGGGTTAAGAGTACGCAGTAATTAACCGAGACCTAGTTCGTTTACGACGATCAGTATAAAACGAACTGCTGCTCTCTGGGATCCTGTTTAATACATAAATGTACTAGTGCAACTAATCAGTCAAGACAAACTGTACAGTTGACACTACAACCGTTCGCGATGGGGTGTTCATGTCCATCTGGGTTGTGAACCACTTATTCTTGTTTCGCGGGTAACTGATAGCATGATCTTCGGTTCGCCCGATGATGACCCACACTATCTAATGCAAAACAACATAACGTAGAACTTGTTTAATCTAACATGTTTCTCATTCATAAAGGGTAAAAGTGTATTATCATCCAAAGCCAAGCTTTTAGTATATAACACTAACAATCTCCCACTTATACTTAAAGCTTTCGCTTTTACAAGTATAGTCCTATCAATCTGTTATTCTAAAAGACCTATGTCGATCCTATCGCGTTGCACTTGACTCCCATTCCTGTCACGTGTTTGACGAAGACCTTCTCCGGCAAACTCTTCGTGAAAGGATCAGCTAGGTTATCCTCAGATGCAATCTTGGCAACATCAACGTCTCCTCTACCAACTATCTCTCGGATCAGATGGTACTTGCGCTCTACGTGTTTACTTGCTCTGCGGGCTCGTGGTTCCCGTGAGTTTGCTACTACTCCACTGTTATCACAGTACACGGTGATACCACGTGGCAAACTCGGAATCACCTCTAAGTCCACCAAGAAGTTTCTGAGCCAAACTGCCTCTTTCGCTGCCTCTGAGGCTGCTATGTACTCGACTTCCATGGTAGAGTCTGCCACGCATTTCTGCTTAGCACTCCTCCATGAAATGGCTCCACCTCCTAAGGTAAACACATAACCAGAGGTTGACTTACTCTCTTCCCTATCTGACTGGAAATTAGAATCACTATAACCCAGAGGTAACAAGCTATCTGCACGGTAAACTAACATGTACTCCTTAGTCTTTCTCAAGTACTTGAGTATATGCCTCACCGTAGACCAATTTTCCCTACCCAGATTGCTTTGATATCTGGCTACTAAGACAACGGCGTAGCTAATATCTGGTCTGGTACAAAGCATAGCATACATAAGACTTCCTACTGTCGATGCATAAGGAACTGTCTTCATGTCCTCAATCTCTTGAGGCGTCTTAGGAGACATATCCTTAGAGAGAGGGATTCCTTTCTTGAAAGGCAAGATACCTTTCTTGGAATCCTGCATGCTGAACCTAGCCAAGACAGTATTTATGTATGATGACTGGATAAGCACAACATTCTCTTCTTACAGTCTCGTACGACCCTAATACCAAGAATGTGTCCTGCTTCTCCTAAGTTCTTCATATCAAACTGCTTAGACAACCACACCTTTACGTCTGACAACTTCTTCTTACTGTTTCCAATAAGAAGTATGTCATCCACGTACAGCACAATAAACACCACCGCGCTCCCACTGATTTTCTTGTACACACAGTGCTCATCCGGATATTGAGTGAACCCGTACGACTGGATCACCTCATTGAACCGAATATTCCAAGATCTCGAAGCTTGCTTCAATCCATAAATGGACCAATTAAACTTACACACTAGATACTCACGTCCTTTTGCAATGAATCCCTCTAGTTGCTGCATATAGATGTACTCCTGAAGGTTTCCGTTAAGGAAAGCCATCTTGACATCCATCTGCCATACCTCATAATCCATATGAGCGGCTACATCCAAGAGAATCTGAATGGATTTAAGCATAGCTACTGGCAAAAAGGTCTCATCATAGTCTATACCCTCAATCTGGGTATAAACTTTCGCAACAAGCCTAGCTTTGAAGGTTTGCACTTCTCCATCCGATCCTCTCTTTCTCTTGTAGATCCACTTACATCCAATGGGTCGTACCCCATTGGGTGGTTCTACAAGATCCCAGACCTGATTAGAGTCCATTGACCCCATTTCAGCATTCATTGCAACATTCCATGATTCTACATCTTTATCTTGGAGTGCCTCGCTGTAGGTTCTTAGGTCCGATTCTAGGTTTCCTGGAACAGAGCCCTTAGACTCTCCAAGACCTATCCATCGGTCGGGCAATTGAGAAACCCTTCCACTACGACGAGGTACTGTCTGCACTGGTACACTCTCAGTGTGTCGTGTTGCAGTATTATATGATGTATCTACTTGCGCACTCGATGGGGAACTATCGACTTCACCCCTCAACTCCTCTAAGACTAGTCTACTCGTGGGCTTGTGATTCATAATGTAGTCTTCTTCCAAGAATCTAGCGTTCGTGCTAACGATCACCTTCTGATCCTCAGGACTACAAAATAATCAACATTTCGTTCCCTTGGGATAGCCTACAAACACTCGTGCTTCCGAACGTTTCTCCAACTTGCCAGCTGTTTCCCATTTTTTTTGCATTTTTCCTTGTTATTTTTCCATTCTTTTGCCCCCATTTTAGTTCTTTTCTTTCGCTTTTAGTGTGTTTTGTATTTTGTTGTGTAATTTCCTTCAGTTGGTCTTTTCTTGTGTTTTTCGTGTATATTTCCGTTTTTCTTTGTTTTTTGATGTGTAGGTCTGAAGCTTCGGGAGGACCAAATTATGGGCAAAAGATTATCGTGCAAGCATAATTAAATAGAGGAGTTCGTTAGCGACGCGTAGGAAAACGGAACTCAATACCGAGTTCGGACGAGCCCAAACGAGCAAAAAACGCAAAGTTGCGCTGTTCAGACACCTTAGCGGCGCTAAGGCTGACTTATCTAGCGGCGCTAGACCATGTTAACGACCCTAGAGGCACGCAACTTTCATCCCTTAGCGCCGCTAACCCCCCTTAGCGGCGCTAAGGCCCCCTGCAGGTCCCAAAATAGTATAAAAACCTCAAAAACTCGTTTTCTTCTCAATTCTTTGACTACCTCTTGACCGGGGGTGGAAACCCTAGGTCCCGAGAACACTCTCTGCTCCACCTTCTCCCTTCTTCTTCTTCTTCTCCATTATTTTTCTTCTTCTTTTCACCATTATTTTCCAATTTTCTTTTTCTTCTTCTTCTTAGTTAGGGTTTAAGCTTGTATTTCAAATTCAACTTTGGAACTTGGATTGATTGTAAGTATTTCTTTCTCTTGTTTAATTAATGAACAATGGTTAGCTTGAGAAGAATGATTATGTTTATTGAATTTGATTTACGTAGCTGAATCTGATTGCTAGAGATAGGGGATGATTGTTCTTGTTTAACGTGCATTTGTCGGGCTTTGATTTGTTCATGCTTGTGTGAGTTGAATTGATTAGGAATTGATGAATTTGTGTCTGATAGATTGATGTAATCGAAAAGTGACATTTCGATCTTGCTATTGGTGACAGTTGGATGTTAATTTGTTGAGTTAGGGTTTGTCAATTCTATATGATTAGTTTATTAAACACCTTCTAATTAACTTAGCGGCTTCCAGAACCGAAAGGGAAGAAGTCATAGAAATAGGCTCACATGATATAGATGATTTCGTAATTGAATAGTCTATAGATTTTTGATTGAAATATGTTCATGTCGATGACCCGTCCCTTGTTACGAGAGTTATTGGGATTGGGTTAGTTGATTTGTCTTGTATACTCAAGCTTGTATGTCTATGTTCAATCCCTTGTTACGAAGAGTTATTGGGAGCGAACCGCTAGATGTCTAAGAGAGAGTGTCAATCTCGAACCAAACGATTAATTACCCGACTTTGCTAGAACTTGAAATAATTATCCCCGATTACCTCGCTTCTCCATCTTTGTTTCATTCACATTTTTAGGTAGATTATGCTTTTTATTATTTCTTAGCTGATAGTTATTCAAACCCGCTATCTGATTAGAATGTTTAGGATTTTATTTTATTTTATGTGTAATCGACACCGGAGCTGAATTTCGAACTGCCTTCCTCGTGAGATCGACCCAGGGAACGAATCTTTCGATTCGGTACTTGGTAAAAAGAATAATTTGTACACAACAAATTTGGCGCCGTTGCCGGGGAACGAACCCAGGTCACCCGCGTGACAGGCGGGAATACTCACCACTATACTCACCACTATTTCTCCAACTTGCCAGCTTCCTGCACTAACACGTGTGCAGGACTACCCATGCTCGAAACTGTGAGAAACTGGGCTTGCCCCCTTTCCACATCTCATAAGGAGTAGTTTTTATCGACTTTGAAGGAACCATGTTCAGAATATACACCGTTGTTTCTAAAGCCAATCCCCAGAATGAATCTGGTAACTTTGAATAACTCATCATCGACCTAACCATTTCCATAAGAGTCCTATTTCTTCGTTCTGCAACCCCGTTCTACTGGGGCGTGCCGGGTGCATTCAATTGGGATTCAATCCCAGCTTCTGATAAATATGTCCTGAACTCTACAAAGAGGTATTCGCCACCTCGATCAGATCGAAGCGACCTGATACTTTTACCATGTAGCGACTCCACAACTGCCCGATACTCCTTGAATTTTTCAAAGCATTCGGACTTGCGGTGCAACAGATAAATGTACCCAAATCTTGAGTAATCATCTATAAAAGAGACAAAGTACTCGAAACCTCCTCTAGCCTGGATCGACATAGGACCACATAAATCAGAATGCATCAATCCTAAAACTTCTTGGCTCATATACCCTTTTGCCATAAACGGCCTCTTGGCCATCATACCTTCTAGGCATGATTCACAAGTTGGATAGTGCTCTTCCAATGGACCGATAAGTCCACTGACCACTAACTTTTGAATTTTCCTTAGGTTGATGTGCCCAAGTAGAAGGTGCCAAAGATATGCTTGATTCATACTCGAAGATTCCTTCCTCTTATTGGATTTAGTCGTGACATTATTCAATTCATTTTGTTGCAGTGTGGGAGTGTTTGGTTTGAGAACATATAAATTGCCAACTAATGAACCAGAACAAATGAAACGCTTTCCATAACGAATAACAACCATGTCATCAAACGTAAACGAAAATCCATCTGAAACAAGTTTAGAAACTGAAACAAGATTCTTTCTAAAACTAGGAACATAAAGGCAATGTCTCAAAACCAAAATACTACTATCAAAAGATAAAGTAACGTCTCCCACTGCAACAGTTGCTAATTTCGTAGCATCGCCCATGTAGACGGTGATCTCTCCCTCCCTAAGCCGTCTGGTTTCCTGGAACCCCTGCAACGAATTGCAGACATGATCAGTGGCTCTAGTATCTACACACCAGGTTCTGGTAGATACAACCGCTAAACATGTTTCTACGATATTAACGAGAGAGTTACCTTTCTTGAGGAGAGGGCAGTCGACCTTCCAGTGTCCTGACTTGTTGCACTTGTGGCATCTACCTTTCGGCTTCTTTGCCATAAACTGAGGGGGCGGTCGCTGTACCACCGGGGCATCCTGCACTTTTGCCTTTCCTGCAGACTTATTTCTCTTTCTACCCTTGTGAGGCCTGGAAGGTCCAGCCTGCTCTGCAACCAGTGCGTGAGGCGCCTGAGTAAACAAGGCCTTCGCCGACTGAAGCTCTGCTAACAGTTCTGGAAGAGCCATATGCATCTTGTGCATGTTGTAGTTCAACCGGAACTGATCAAAGCTCTTCGGCAGAGTTTGGAGCATGATACCAACCTGGGTTTCCCTATCGATAAAACCTCCCATAACCTCAAGCTCATTGAGTAGCGCCATAACCTTGAGAGCATGCTCCCTTACGGGTGTGCCCTCTGCCATGCGCGTAGTCATCAGAGCACTCATGGCCTCTTGCCTAGCAGCCCTAGACTGGTGTCGAATAGATTCATGAGATTGAGAAGTATATCTGCCGCAGTGTTCATAGACTGATGCTGATGTTGAAGAACATTTGACATAGATGCCAAAATGTAACACTTTGCCATCTAATCAGCCTTTTTCCACCGGGCATACTCCCCTTTCTCCTCCTCAGGAGCATCGGCCGCGGGCTCTGCCGGGCAAGCCTCAGTAATCACAAATTTATAACCCTCAGCAGTCAACACAATGTCTAAGTTCCTCTTCTAATCAATGTAATTAGGACTAGTAAGTTGATTTTCTTTTAAAATGACAGACGGATTGAACGACATGATGAATATCTAAGAAACACGAAAATAATTTTACAGATTAAACACATTTTAATTTAACTGCTAAAATTGATATCCTTAAAACAATATTAACTTAAATTCACCGACATCTCAAAACACCGAGAGTTAATGCATGATGCGAGGGCAACTCTACACAACTCAACATTCGCAAGAGAAGGGCTTTTTTTTCCTGGAACGACAGAGGGACTATTATAAATCCAAAGCGCACAAATGTGCGAATAAAATTACAAAGCTCCCAACGGGAGAATAAAATGGAAGGACAGGTCAGAGCCCGCCTAGCAATGCTAGAATAAAAACTCGAACTAAACAAACCAACTACACGACCACGACCACGACCCCAAAGTGGCAATAAAAACACAAAAAACGCAAACTACTCACTAGACGGATTCCACTCCGTTCTTCGTTGCAGAATTACGTTCCTTTCCTCTTTTCAGAAATCAAAACAAAGTCGTAAAGCTGCGTCGTAGTTCTAGAAAACATCAAAGAAGCGGGCAAAGGATATTGCATTTCAAGATTTCATGGGCAAGAAACCCAACACAAAGACCCCAATAGGGTAATACCGGGTGTCGGACCCCAACAGGGTAATAAGATGACACCCGGGAGCACAGAGGCCAACAGCCTAGACAAAAAATACAAGATCAAAGAACATACAGTAAAAACACAGACCAAACAAAACTACAACAAAAACAAAAAGGAGAATCCCATTAATTTCAAAGGCCCATTAATTTTCATAAGTCAAAACAAATTCATGACGAATGAAATTAATAGTTGGACTCCATTCGGCCATACAATAAATTCAGGGACCCCGAGGGGAGTTATAAATAAATCGCATTCGAAGTGAATCCCATTTCTCGATCCTGAGTTCATACGAATTCGATTATACGTCATCTGAGGGGAAGTTCGTACTCTCTCATAAGACTCCCTCTAATCGTCTAATTAGAAATTCGTCCTGGTAATTTTCTACAATTAATTTTAGCGATGTCACCCGAGGGGAACCCATAACCGCAATTAATTGATTTACCGACAAATTAGAAATGGAGGCCTTAGGAATTTTACAATTAACTTTAATTTAAAATCCCTTCTCAAACTTAGTATAATTTAAATGAGGATTTTTACTTATTTAAATATTTATGCAATTCTAAATTAATCCTATGTAAATGCAATAATTAATTAACATGCATAATTAAATATGCAATTCTAAATTAATCCCATGCAAGTACAATAATTAATTAACATGCATAAATAAATAAATAAATAAATAATGGCATAATGAATTTAAATAAATAAATAAATAAATCCACTATTATGGCCATTAAATATTGAGTTCCCATAAACAAGGAAACCTTGTATATTCTTTCCCTGTTCAACTGGAACTCCCACTGCAGTAGAATCCTTGTAGATCTTGTACTGCTTGGACACCAAGTAAACCTCTCCACCGCCGTCGCCGCTGCCCGGCCGTCGGCCGCCACCGCCGGTGGTCGAAATTTTTTTTCCTCGCGCGTGTCTGTGCGCGCCTCCGGGCTTCGTCCCGGTTGGTCTTTCGAGGCTCGTTGATCTCTTGTGATCTCCCGGCAATTAATCCACGATCACAACACAAAAAATATAATTTATAAAATTGCATAATCCAATCCTAGATCCAACGAATGGATGTACATGTTTTCTACAAAAAAAAATTAAATCTATCTGGTCAACCCCGGGCGAATAATTATTACAAACATTCATCCATCAAATTCCTCGACATGTCTGAGGCTTTAAAAAAAAATTTAAAACCATACATCACTTTCATCAACATTCATCAAACACATAATCAACCATAATAGTGGATTAAACTAATTCCTGCAAAACCGAGTTATTTGAATATAATCCAATATATGGCTGCGTTTGAACACATCTTGACAAATAAAGCCATAAAAATTCGAACTTGTACACAACGAATTAAACCAAGCTCTGATACCACTTGTTGGGATCAATGAAGATCTCGTTATGCACAAATCACGAATTCAATAGCAAAACGTAAACCTCTCCGCAGTTGATCTAAAGGTTTGCGTAGAGAACTTACGGCTTAAAATTTATGGCGATCTGGCTGATCTTCTGGATGGCCGTACACAGCACACTAATGAATTGTTGATTGCAAATCGTGTCTTAGGATTGCACGAACAAGATCGGATCGAAAACCGGATCAAACAAGTGCAAAACGGATGAAGACAAGTTGCAGTCCTGGGACCTTGCGGCGGCGCGTGCGGGCGCTTAGGTGGACGGACGGGTGCGATCTTTGCGGCGTTGGAAAGCTCTCGTCGAGACGGTCGGCTGGGTATGCTACACGTCTTGATCGAACTTCCGGTTAGTTCTGTACGACCAAATATATTTCGTCTCACTTTACCCAAAGATCTCTACTGTATATCTCAAACACCTCTTAATCTTGTACCAGTGGAACAACAAGAAGAAGATAAAGCTCGAATGGGAACTGGGAGAGAGAAGAGAGGCGTGGGGCGTGATTTCCAAGATGTGGAATTCTGTTCTCTTCCCATGAGCTTAATGATGTATATATAGAGCTACAGTAGGGATCCTTAGG
>CACSLK010029771.1:686023-699090 GCA_902706635.1 Striga hermonthica | reverse complement strand
ACGTTCCATCTAGTGCTCCTAGACATCCCTAACGAAAGATAAGTACCAAACAATTATTAGTTCGAGATAATTCAACTAACAAATTTGTAACACGTAGTGAAATGTGGTGTAGGTTACCTTAAACCATTTCCACCTTCCATTGACACAATCCGCCTCAACTGCCTGAGGTTTCACAGCTAGGATGGAGTGAAGTCGGATGACAACGTCAAGAACACGATTAAAGTATTTTCTTATTGTTCGACCAGATCTTACAAAATCAAGCTTTAATGTGACGTTCTTCTTATGATGGGCCAGGACTGGGAGAAAAATTGCAACTTGTTCACTTGGTGGAACATTTCTATATTGTCTAAGTCCCCCAATGGTTTCAAGAAGGTGACAAAGACGGCTAAAGGAGTTACGATCCATACGGAGGTTCTCAGCACAAGTTGTGTCGCTCACGTCTATCAACCTTCGCATGTAAGTGATCTGATGAGGGAGTCTATCACTAGCTCGATATAACAGGACTTGCTCACTGGACGCACGTCCACGTCTTCGCCTAGGGCGGATGAATTTAATATAGTAATAAATAGATAGTAGCAAAAAAAGTTGAATACTACTAATGACCTCTTCCAATATGGTAACAATAGCTAATTCCTCTGCAACGGAATCCATCTACAAATTTGGATAAACAAACCTCATTTTACAAAAGGTGAACATGGATTTCATGTTAAGACAATGAATAAAACTTCTAAAACCATCTATTACATATGGTACTATTGATTACAAGTCATGATGATGCCACACCAAACAAATCATAGACAGAATTCTTATAGGTTAGAGAAAAATCAAGTGGAAAGTCATCTAAAAGCAATGAATGAATTAAGATTTAACAACACTATCAAAACTAATTACTTGTAGGATACCAAAAAAGAAAACAAATCCCTTTTTTATTCACATCATGAAACAAATTTATACTTTCCACTCGACTACAACAAAATACTCTAAAAAGCTGACAACAAGAAACAATCTTTTCATCCTTAGAAACAAGTATACAGAACATATTTGCCAAAACAGATACATATTACAACTAACAAGCAAATGCTAAATCTAATAAAAAAAGTGAATAATCCTCAAATTATTAGAATGACTCAACTAACTAGAATCACTCAATTAACCAGAAACTGACAAAAATTTGATAAAAACATCCTTGTTTCTTTCACATGCTGCAACAATTTTTTAATTTCCATTTCGCTATAAAAAATTCAAAAAAAGTATACAAAACATAAACAATTATACAAAACACGAACAATTATAAACTATTAGCCACAAAAACAGAAACAGAAAACAAAGACAGACACTATAAGTTCCAGAGCAATTATACCTCAGTGTACAATAATACAGGCAATAATAATTGAGCAGCAGACAACATTTCAAACTATGAGGCAACTATTATGTACCCTATAATAAAAGTTACAAGATTGGCACTGTGGCAACAAAATGTACCTATAGTATTTCAGGTTTCCTAACTGAGGAAGGTGCTAAAGTCTAAGCATCTACTTCAACAAAATACACAGTTACCTATCAATGCCCTAATATACACTTAAAAAGAATGAAGCCCTAATGTACACTTCAAAAAACGAACCCAAACTATTTCACCAACTAACCAACGCAAAAGAAGCCCTAGCAGGTTGAACTGTGACATGTATATATCAATGTTTAACAAATAAATTTAAATTAAATGAATCAGAAATCGTCTGCAAATATATAGGTGTTTGAATGGGAAAAAAATATGGAAGAAAAAGAAAAAAATGAACCACAAATGAGCAGATTGAACTGTGACATATATATAGCAATGTTTAACAAAAAATTTAAATTAACTGAATCAGAACTCGTATATAAACATATTGGCGACCGACATTGGCACAAAAAATCAATGGAAGAAAAAAATAACTGAAGCAGAAATTAGCAGATTCATGACCTCGAATTTGGATTGGAGTATTTGTTGTCGCGATCCGTCGACCAAGAACAAGCAATTGCAACGACACCTGCGAGTTCACAAGAGGAGCAATTACAATAAAGTCGAAAAAATTAACTCAAATTCGAAGTAGAAGCAGAAGATAGGGCATTTACGCAGGAGCTGCTAGGGTTATGTTAGTATCGAGTTCGAGCAGATAGATCCAATAATCGTAAGATTTTTTGGTTTTATAAATACTAGATTTGTAAATTTGGTGACATTGAGGGGTATATTGGACATCTTGCTGCCTATTTTTTGAACAAAGTTGGAATATGACAGAGCGGATTAAAAAATTCGGTTAAACTGAGCGGATTAAATTAACCTCACACGTCATTTAAATGTCATTGGACCCACCTACCAGCTAATTGACACATCATTTTTTTCCTATCATTAACCTGGCTAGTAAATGGATGATTAGGTTGGTTAACCAACCTAATCCAATCCTATCTCTGCTAGTAAACGACGCCTAGATATGTTTTGATAAAGAATTGTTAGATAATTATGGACACAATAGATTTATTAACTTACAAGATTTTAAAGACTTGTTTTGAAATATAAAAATGATCAAAGGCGAAATACCAATTATAGTAAGTTTTACAAATTTAAGCGGGAAAAAGACATACTACTTTCGCATTTTTTCTTAGATCTATTATATAATAATTGATATTTATCAATCTTTCAAAAACTTGGAATCACTTTACTAAAAAAGAAAAATTCAAAGTAGTCATTAATTTAAATATTCTCAAAATTTCTGAGAATACCCGAAAACTATGGTCAAATAGAAAAAAATTAGAATTATAGGATAATGACAAACTATAATCATAGCAAATAAATTATGTGATTATAATATCTACATTGTTTTAAATGAAATATTTCATTAGGTAGTTAAGTTTTCAAACATCCCTAAAACATTTTCAATATATGTGTTAATACTCAATTTTGGCCTCGCCTATTAAAATATGACACGTGGATATGTATTATATCAATTGTTTTATTTTAGGGCCAAAAAAATAATACCGCTTGTAATAATAACGGGCCCACCAAAAACAAATATATATACCCCAATGATGGACGTCATAGAGATAAGTCTGAGGGGCCATAATTACTTTTTTTCTCTCTGATCCTACAAACAGAGGCGGTGCCTTCATGGCTCCCTCGAAAACAATTCTTCTTTGTTCTTCATTTTATTCATTCAATCACACAAATATTCAACAAAAATTAATTGTAAATCCAATTTTCTGAATACCCCATGTTGATACAATTTCGCATATCAACAGTTTGGCGCTAGAAGGAGGACCCGAAATTTGTTCGGGTTAATCTTCGCCACAAAAATAGCTACATCTCTATCGAAAAAGACCACTCTCCAAGCTAAGCTATCTCACTTTACTGGCTCTGTCTTCATTTCTCTGTTCTTTAGAAATTCTGATTATGATTCTGTACAAGTGTCTTTCTTTTTCCCAGTATAAGCTTTTCGCTGAAAAAAAAAAAAAAAAAAGGTCACAGACAGCAGAAAAAATTTTGTTTCCTAAGTTAGTGTGCATAAGTTCTCCTTTCTGGAAAAGAAAATGATGAAGAGCAAAATATTGTTTTATATTAAATAAGAATAGGCCACGTAGCCCGTTATTGCTATTTTCTTTTTTTCCTTGACCAAGAAAAGGCCACGTCACCCACCACTATGTGTTTTTCAGCTTTCTTTGACCACGACTATACTTTTTTCAGCTTTCTGGGAACACGAAGCAGTGACGTTGCATATTACCGCTTGATTTTCTCTTATCACAAAAACAAAAATAATAAAAAAAAAGAGGAGAGAGGCAGAAAGGGATGTTACGTTTGCAGTACAAGGTCCACAGTATGAATTATGAAGAGATGATAAGTGATAACAAAGCCCAAAGTTTCGCCAGCAACAACCGACAGTTTCCCCGACTGGAAACATTTCACGACAGGGGCAGAGCTCTAATCTCTTAACCATGACCGACTACGCTGCTGTGGGCTTCCCAATGACATAGCTCAAGTTAATCAAACACCGGCCAAGTTCAACAACTGCAACCTTGGAACCAATTATATCGGATTTTATCCACCATTGGGTCTCGACGTGACCAGAGCAGAGCACCTAGGGCCCGGAAATTCTGATGCAAATCTTTAACGTCGAACCAGTCATGCCTGAAGCGGGACTCCTCATTTCACTCGGGTCGACCTCGCCTCCTCCGATGAGCCACCGACCTGCTTGACGGCCGGGCCAATTTTGTTCTATCCGGCTGACAGCCGAGATGCCCGACTCGGCTGGGGCCAACCTCAATTCCTCCGACGAGCAACCGACATACAACACTAAGCAGCACCGACATCCTGACTTAACCACGACCGACCTCACTTCGGGCAGAATGTCATACAACCGATCTTGTGAGCCCGTATGGATCTCAGCTCGGGATCGATCGACCAACTTCGCAAGCTAATATCGAACTACCAACCTCAAACTCGGCTGACATCATCAACACCGACTTTCGTGTCACCTTTCTCGATCTCACCAATTTCTTTACAACCGAGGTCATTCTCACTTTTTCCCGACCTGCACATCGGAACCGAGCTCGTTACCCCCACCTCAGGGGCGTCCCGACCTCACTGATATCGAGCCCTAAAATTCGACCGGGGCCCGACTTTAATATCATCAAGTGTCGAGATTCGACCTTTCCGTAACCCAGAATGAACACCCAAACATCAAACCGAGGTCCGAACTCACCTCCTCCGGCGATCCACCGAGCTGCAAGTTTTAGTCAGAATCGACCTTCGCCTTTTCGCAGCAGATCAAGATTTGACCTCTCTGAACTTTACAATAGCAGCCAAGTCCAATCTTGTCGCCGATTTCCAAATCATGACGAAACCTGGTATTTATGTCAACAATTCGGGGCCGACCGACTTCCTAGCAACCGCCGATCTACGATTTTCCGATGCTTCACCCAGGCGAACCGAACAAATGAACTCACTTCCGATTTGCCGCCGTAATTGACCTCGTTGTCTCCAATTTTCAGATTGCACCCGACCCCGTCACTCCCAAATCATCACCATCCTCATCGGCCGACTTCATCTAGGGCCAAAACTTTGACAAGCCGACTTCATCACGCCCAAACAGAACTGACCTCACAATGACGGTCGGAACCGATGCCACAACAGACCGAGACCCGACCTCGACTTCTCCTCACCGACTTAATCTATCCGACGTCAGTCAGCTCATGGCCGACCCCGACCGACTTCGCGAGCCCGAACTGAATTAGAGCAAAATTTCCGACGTCAAGCTCGTTTAACATCATAACCGAGGTCCAATTTGCCAACTATCGATGAATCAAACCAAAGCTCGACCAAAAACCTGACCGACTTTCGATTCACAACCGAGGACGATCAAGCTTTTACAATGCTGGGACCCGATCTATACGCCACCGCTGGGACCCTATCTCTTCACCATCGCTGGGACCAAATTTCTCCGTCACTGCCACTGACATTTGTCCTCGGCGGCCCAATTTTTCAGCTCAGAAGATAAGATCCCACTTGATTTTCAATATGAAAAGTGACGCACCAGATCAATACACTTCTCTTTCACTTTGACCATTGGGTCTTTAGGCCCAAAAGAAATAAGCTGTGGGCAATAAATTAATAAACTCGGCGAACAAAAGGGGTCGAGCTCATTTATACGTACCAACAATAACCGGAACCGAGATTATATATTGAAACCGAGGTGGACCGGGGCCGAGATTACTTATTTAAACCGACTTGAGTTGGGACCGAGATTATTTGTTCGAACCGACGAACACCGGGGCCAATTTCATTCATTTATGCCAAAGCCGAAGTCATTTATCAACGTCGAAAGCTGGCCTGACTTATTTATTATGCAGATGCTAATCATCGAGCTCGCCGTTGAGCCTCGACTCCGGCCGATCCGACGTCCATATTTCGCTCGCCGTAAAGCCTCAACTCTGGCTGAGCCGACGTCCCTATTTCGCTCGCCGTAGAGCCTCGACTTCGGCTGAGCCGACGTCCCTATTTCGTTCGCCATTTAGCCTTGACTCTGGCTGAGACGACGTCCATATTTTTCGCCGTAGAGCTTTGACTCCGGCTGAGCTGACATCCTTATTTTTCTCGCCGTTGAGCCTCGACTCCGGCTGAGACGCCTTCCCTATTTTCTCGCCGTTGAGCCTCGACTCCGGCTGAGCGGAAGTCTATATTTTCCTACGTCGAGCCTCTGCTCCGTATTTTCCTACCGTCGAGCCTCTGCTCCGGCCGCAAAAAATCATCATCACAAAAAATCCGAGCAACAACTTGGTACCGATGTAAACATTATGACACTCGGTTTTGCTGACGCTTTGTAATACATCCAAATCCAATGTATGGTTTGGTTGGGCTAAAGCTCGTCCACGTCACTTCAGCAAATATGATTTGACGAGGTCTCATTGACAGCCGAGCACACTTGGTTCGGTTGAGGCCGTTCCGTAATCGAACCATGACGATGTTCGGTGACCCCTTTTTTCAACTCGGACACAGCCTGAACAGTGTCGAGTATTGCAAGTTCAAATAAGCTTGCTTGTCTGTTCTTCATAATACCGACTTTCCAGAATATTACATCAGACTCAGAAAATGAACTCAGACTCGACAAAACATCGAGGTATCCTTATTTATCGTACATTAATCATTTACTGCACATGCACATTATGCATCGACATACTCAGTAATGCATTCATACATTCATCGCATACGCGCGTCACACATACATTCATTACATATGCGCATCGGACATACATCTTGACGTCCAAATAAAAAGAATACAAAAGGCCCAATTCGACAGGGATTCGACCCTTATCTTCACCAAGTTTTTCAGCTTGGTAAGGTCGTTCCTTTACCGAACTCTTCAGTTCGGTAGATTAAAATCTTTATTTTCACCAAGTTCTTCAGCTTGGTAGGGCTAGAAAGTCTGTTCCTAACCGAGTTCTTCTATTCAGTAGGCAAATATATCATATTGATAACATCTTTGCATATAGATCGATAGCAAAACAAGGGGCCCGAGTGCCCGCACCAGTTCAAATCCATACTATTATCATCATTGCAGACGCAAATCCATCCAACGCGTCCTATTACACACAAAAATCGGGTACCGAATTACTCAACCAGCCAATCAGGCCCCATTCACATATCAATTTCACATAGTTGACTATCCACGCAGTTGACTCCACTCGTCAGGACAAAAAACATGATTATCGTCAATACGACAGGCCAAAGCCTGGAACCAATCCACGAAACGTTTACGGGTCCCAAAGCACCAGGCCAACATCGATACATTATTTATCACAACTAAATTGGCTATACACGTGACTTCAGAACAGTTCTATTCAGAACATGTCCTAAAGTCAGGGGCCTACTGTTAATACTCAATTTTGGCCTCGCCTATTAATATATGACACGTGGATATGTATTATATCAATTGTTTTATTTTAGCACCAACAGATAATACCGCTTGTAATAATAACGGGCCCACCAAAAACAAATATATATACCCCAATGATGGACGTCATAGAGATAAGTCTGAGGGGCCATAATTACTTTTTTCTCTCTGATCCTACAAACATAGGCGGTGCCTTCATGGCTCCCTCGAAAACAATTCTTCTTTGTTCTTCATTTTATTCATTCAATCACACAAATATTCAACAAAAATTAATTGTAAATCCAATTTTCTGAATACCCCATGTTGATACATTTTCGCATATCAACAATATGTATAAGTAAATACAATAAAAATAATATGTCAATCATAGTTTTTAAACCTGGCCCGGGAATTGACCCGGGCAGGTCACTGGATCACTGGTTCAACCGCCGGGTCACAGTTCAATGGCTGAACCGGATAATTTATTTTAAAATTTTTTAAATTATATATAGAGTATTTTGTCATATAAATATACATGAAAGTAACAAAATTAAATATTTTGTATATAGAATATGTACATTAAAGTGTTAATAATATTTATTTCATGATAAATATTTACCATATAAATATATATACATAATTTTATTTTTTAAAACAAAAATTATTTTAAAAATCAAAAATAATAAAAAAATATATAGGGGTCGGGTCAATGCCCCGGGTCGACCGGGTCAATGCCAGGTTGGCTGGGTTTTGACTGGGTCTTTTGTTGGCAAGTCCGAAAAGCCTACCCGGCTGGTTCCGGCTCCGGGTCGACCGAGTCAATGTCAGGTTAACCGAGTTTTGACTGGGTTTGACCGGGTCTTTTGTTGCCCAGTCCAAAAAGCCTACCCGGTCGGTTCTGGCTCCGGGTCGACCCGCTAGGTCGATCCGGGTTGAAAAACACTGATGTCAATCCTTCATATTATTATCTTGGGCTCAATAAATTAGACAATAAAATAGATATTTTCTAACTAAAATCTTTATGATTACATATCATGCTTTAAAAAAATTTCTTAAGTTAATAATAATAACTAAATAAATATTAAACTCTTACGTTTGAATATTTCATATTCTTATTCAAAGTCTTTTACATCTATGATGTTATGTGGAGCCTTCTTGATGTTCTTTGGAATTTTTTTTTTTTAAAAAAAAATTGACAAGTGCCTCATTTGGCTGATATGTTAATGTTTAAAATTCAATTAATTAAATCAATCTCACGTAATGAAATCTTTTTGTTTTGGTTGTTAATGAGATAGATTTACTTCCTAACTAAACCAACCACGCGGAATTTCTCCGGTTGCACACTCTCATGCTAGACTTTTTTCAATATGGACTTTATTGTCAGTTTTCATTTATTTCTTTCTTAAATTTTTATTAATACACACAATAGCTGAATTATTTATTTTCATGTTTATTGCTACTAATTATTTAATATGCATCATATTTATTTATGAGATTTGTATATTATTTATCTTATATGCATAATATTTGTTTATGGGATGCTTTGTCTAATATGCATGATAATTAATTAGTTGCTTATTTTTTTCATAGGAATTAATTATGTCAATTAATTAATTATTTTGTTTGCATGATAATTAATTATGAAAAATGCATTTTAGGAAACCAATAATGAGATGTTTAAATATAAATAATTATATTTGAAATAAAGTTAAAAAAAAAGTTCTAAGGAATAAATTTGTCCGTGCATCGCGCCGGACACACACTAGTTTGGAACAAATGCACCCAAACCAAATCCTTCATTTTGCAAATTGGGCGGGACTTAAAATTACCAACTCTACCTGTATAGGAACTTCATTTCGCAAATTGACCGGGAATTAAAATTACCAACTCAATAATTGCACCCATTTAGAGCACTCATTCTAAGTTTGGCCAAAGCTGATGTGCACTTTTTATCTTCTTGTTTTACAAGAGTGCAATTATATCGCCAGCTTGTGTCGTGTAAAATGCAGGACGAAAAGAAATTATCACCAGAATCATAAGTTGCGTGTCCTAAAAATACAAAATATGAACACACAATGTTTTACATTGTCCACCCAACAATGGGAAAATGTTAAAAGTTGTTGGGTTATCCTCATTTCCCATAAAAGCAAATCAACTTTTGGGCATCTAGGTATACAAATATTCTACGGAGCTATCGGATAACTTTCTTATGATTTTTTTTTTTTTTTTTTTAACATCTCAGAATGGGATGGGGGGTTGAGGCTATACCCCCAACCTATGAATATAATGGCCCAAATAGGACTAAAAAGTCAATGGTCTACATCAAAGTCGAAAATACATAGGACAACATAAAAAACAGAAAATAAAAAATACAAGGATCACAAAAATATCCGATGTGGATCTAAAATTAAATCCTCATAAAAGGTCGTCCTGGTCAGAGTGACCTGGCATGGGGTCCAAAACGTCAAATCTAGTCAGGGGCAGGTGGAGGCGGTCAACCGAATCTGAATGATGGATACTCTAGCTGGTCCATCCGAATGAGCGTCTGAAGCCGGAGGGGAATATCCTCAGGAAGAAGGGTGCGTCGCTGGGGTATAGATGCCCCCGTGCTAGCAAGGAAATCAGCGGGCCGATTCTCCTCCCGGAAAATGTGTGAGACCTGGTAATGGATCGAGCGGAGGGTGTCTCTGATGTGCATAAGAGGGTGCTGGATCTGTCATGAGCCCTGGTGGCCAGATGTCAAGAGTGTGATGACAGCTGCAACATCCATCTCTATCCAGATATGAGAGGAGATCGAGGCAGCAATCTCAAGACCAATCTGGAGCGCCTGAATCTCTGCATCATAACTCGAGGAGACCCGGAGTGGCCCATGGAAGGCAGAGATGAGTGCCCCACCATGATCCCTAATCAGGCCCCCTCCTCCAGCAGCTCCGGTATGTCTGTCGAAAGCACCATCAGTGTTTAGCTTAACCCAAGGGGCCTTGGGTTTCAGCCAAACAATGGTCCTGGGTCGTGGATGCTGGACAGGTAAGGAGGTGGTGGCCTCAAACGATGGGGCGGTGTACACCCTGTCCAGTCTCTCGTCGTGAGTCTACCAAGGGCGGTGAGGAGAGAGAGGTGTCTGTCAACCTGCAAAATAATGTGAGCACAAGAAAATATAATATCCCTATACTTCGCATTATTCCTTTATGTCCAGGTGGCCCATAGGATCAGACAAGGAATAAGGAAGCCCACGTGTCTACTGTGTATGCGGTGTGAGAAAAAACTCAGAAGCTCAAAAAAACTGTCTGTAGTGGGTAGGGGTATAAGAGTATATCTGGCATAGTGCTCCCACACTCTCCTCACAGTCTCATTTTCAAGGAAAAGATGGGTGAAAGTCTCGATCTCAAAGGTATCGGTCTCAGCACAACAATAGCAGCGGGAGGGGAAGGAGAACCCTCTTGGGCTGTGAATAGCCCCAGTTCCTAACATCACAGAGTCAATGGGAATGCGCCGTAATAGGAGGCACCACAAAAAGACGGAGATGGTCGGGGTGAGAAGGTCGGTCAATATGGCCCCGAAGAGGCGGTTTTGCCGGTTGCCCAGCCTCACATCTCCCCAGGCTTATGACGTAGAGAATGCACCCGACGATGTAAGTCTCCACCTCATGCCATCCAAACCTCCCTCCAGAATGAGAATCTGTCGGATCTGGTCAATCTCTAGACTATTAAAACTCCCACACTCACCAAGAATATCCTCCATCCTATCTCTATCCCAAAATACCCCCGTCCAGAGGTCCTTCACCTGCATGAAAGGCAGGTGAGTGACTGGCCTAGTACTCGAGAGAGGGGCCTCGCCGAATAACCACTCATCCCAAAAGCTAACCTCCCCAGAACCCAAAGTTCAAAGAATGTGCTTCTGAGCACGCCTGCCAACAATGGTGAGCCGTCTCCACTATCGACTGTCCCGAGCGGTGGCTGTCACCTTGCAAGGATGGGCAGCACCACCAGGGCAATATTTCCTCAGGAGGTATTAGGCCCAAAGGGACTTGCCCTCCCTAAGGCGCCACCACATCCTGTAGGAAAATACAGTAACAACATCAAAAAAACACCAAATCCCGAGCCCACCCTCAGAGTGGAGAATACATATGGAGTCCCACTTCACCCAGTGGGTCTGTCGCCGTCCCCGCGGGCCCTCGCCATAGCTCCAAACATAGCGGACTAAGATGTGATCTAACTCATGGATCGTAGACTGGTGGGGGTCAAGCACCGCGAGAAGGTGAAGAGAGAGGGCACAAAGAGTGCTCTTGATCAGAGCAAGTCGACCTCCGAAGGATATGTGTCTATGTGACCAGCCAGAAATTCGGTCAATCATCCTCTGACGGACGTCAATGAAAAGCTCATGGGAAAAATGGCCTTTGTACAAGGGGGCCCCAAAGTAAGGGATGGGTAAGTCTCCACGAGCAAAACCAGTGCGCTCGTGAATCTGGTGAGTCCAATGGTCTGCAACGTGGTAGTCCATGATAAAAGTGCTCTTACTAACACTGACTAGCTGACTAGATGCCTCACTGTAGTGGTCCAAAAGACTCATGAGAGCTACTAGCCCATTATCATTCGCACGAGTGAAAATGATATTGTCATCCGCATAAGAAAGGTGGGAAATGGGAGGCCCACAGCCACGCGTGCTGTAGGTCATTCTCAAAAAATTGCGAATGAAGCCGTCAAGGAAGCGAGAGAGATAGTCAGCCACCAGAACAAAAAGGTGTGCAGTGCTCCACACATGCCTCCACAAAGCTAATCCAACGGTTAGGGAATCCCATTCGAAACAGTACCTCTCTGAGAAATGACCACTCGACCCTATTATATGCTTTGACCATGTCTAGCTTCAGCACGAGGTTCGGGGTTCGTGTTCGATTCGCATGAGAGATGTCGTGTATCATCTCCTGAGCCAGTAGGATATTATCACTAATGACTCGATCCTTAATGAATCCACTCTGGTTCGGAGAGACAAGGTGGGGGCGAGGCGGCCGTTGAGGATTCTAGAAATGATCTTGTTAGTCACGTTGCATAAGCTGATAGGTCTGTAGTCAGACCAAGAACTAGGACCCGATCTCTTCGGGATCAAAATCATGGAGGTTGCCGTGAAGGAGTCTGGCATCTGGTGGCAAGAAAAAAAATCCCTCACAGCTTCCTCTACGTCAGTACCCACAATCTCCCAACAAGACTGGAAGAAGAGGTTGTCGTGAAGGACTCTCTTATGAAGTTATCCACAACTTTATGTACTGACACATGTCCAATATGCATTTATTGTAGAACACGTGTCAATACATCATTTGTGAATAATAGTGGATGGCTCCATAAACTGAGCTACCGATGGCTCTATAGCAAAACCGTCTAAGTATATTTACTCCTCACATAAATGTTGAGAATTTATGATGAGATAAACTGAGTATGTAATTATATCTTATCTGTGGTACTTGTTTGTTAAAATGTTTCCAAGTATATTACTATGCAAAAAGTGTAGGTACAAAACAACATCAATCCATCCATCCCCAATTAGAAATACAGCTGATAGAAATGAAGCACAACGCACAACACAGCATTAAATTTGAAGGGATTGTCAGAAATTAACAAGAACGCACGCACGGATGAAAATCAAGTTTGTATTTAATGGAAAAAAACCAAGAAAAAAAAA